>CAMQGK010000010.1:830000-895000 GCA_947000775.1 Pterois miles
AAAAGTTTAAGACCATAGCTCAAAAAAAAACCCTAAAACAGAAATTAAAGTCTCAAAAACAGACTCAGTAATGAGCAGCTCCACCATTATTGTTGATCACTTCAAAAATTGGTGTTGGCATGCTTGATGCGAGTGTTTCCAAAAGGCTTGTAGGAATGTTGCTCCAAGTGGTGAAGATGGCTTCACGAAGGGCATCCACTGTCTGGAACTGATGTCCATTTTTGTAAACTTCCCTTGCCATCCATCCCCAAATGTTCTCAATTGGATTTAGATCAGGGGAACATGCAGGATGATCCAAAAGAGTGATGTTATTTCTCCATTCTCCATATTATCCATTTCTTCACTACCTGGGCGGTGTGTTTCAGATCATTGTCCTTGAACCATTTCTTCACTACCTGGGCGGTGTGTTTCAGATCATTGTCCTTGAACCATTTCTTCACTACCTGGGCGGTGTGTTTCAGATCATTGTCCTTGAACCATTTCTTCACTACCTGGGCGGTGTGTTTCAGATCATTGTCCTTGAACCATTTCTTCACTACCTGGGCGGTGTGTTTCAGATCATTGTCCTTGAACCATTTCTTCACTACCTGGGCGGTGTGTTTCAGATCATTGTCCTTGAACCATTTCTTCACTACCTGGGCGGTGTGTTTCAGATCATTGTCCTTGAACCATTTCTTCACTACCTGGGCGGTGTGTTTCAGATCATTGTCCTTGAACCATTTCTTCACTACCTGGGCGGTGTGTTTCAGATCGTTGTCCTTGAACCATTTCTTCACTACCTGGGCGGTGTGTTTCAGATCGTTGTCCTTGAACCATTTCTTCACTACCTGGGCGGTGTGTTTCAGATCATTGTCCTTGAACCATTTCTTCACTACCTGGGCGGTGTGTTTCAGATCGTTGTCCTTGAACCATTTCTTCACTACCTGGGCGGTGTGTTTCAGATCATTGTCCTTGAACCATTTCTTCACTACCTGGGCGGTGTGTTTCAGATCATTGTCCTTGAACCATTTCTTCACTACCTGGGCGGTGTGTTTCAGATCATTGTCCTTGAACCATTTCTTCACTACCTGGGCGGTGTGTTTCAGATCATTGTCCTTGAACCATTTCTTCACTACCTGGGCGGTGTGTTTCAGATCATTGTCCTTGAACCATTTCTTCCCTACCTGGGCGGTGTGTTTCAGATCATTGTCCTTGAACCATTTCTTCACTACCTGGGCGGTGTGTTTCAGATCATTGTCCTTGAACCATTTCTTCACTACCTGGGAGGTGTGTTTCAGATCATTGTCCTTGAACCATTTCTTCACTACCTGGGCGGTGTGTTTCAGATCATTGTCCTTGAACCATTTCTTCACTACCTGGGCGGTGTGTTTCAGATCATTGTCCTTGAACCATTTCTTCACTACCTGGGCGGTGTGTTTCAGATCATTGTCCTTGAACCATTTCTTCACTACCTGGGTGGTGTGTTTCAGATCGTTGTCCTGCTGGTACGTCCAGTTGTGTCCAAGCTGGAGTTTCTCAGCAGATTCTTTTAAGTTTCCATCAAGGATCCTGATGTAATCCTCCTTTTTCATGGTTCCTTGGATCTTTACGAGGTTCCCTGTGCCGCTGAAGAGAAGCATCCTCACAGCATTATGCTTCCACCACCAGACTTGACGGTGGTCACAGAGTTCTTGGGCTTGATGCTTCTCCTTTCTTCTTCCAGACATACTGAACATCCATATGGCCAAATAACTCCAACTTCATCTCATCAGACCACAGGATGGTTGACCTAAAGCTGGGATGTTGCTTCAGGAGAGCTTCACCATGCTTCTTTCTGAGCAGAGGTGTCTTCTGAGGCCTACGTCCATGGAGACCTCCTCTGTAAAGACTCTACTGATCTCTTTCTTCTTTACCATGAGGACCAGAAATTGGGAATGACCAGAACATTTTTCCTCAATTTATACTTTTCTGAAAAGATGCTGTTTATTATAATTTTTTGAAATCATTGTTTAAAACTTGGTCAACAACAAAGCTAATTTTCCGTTGTAACATCTAGAAATAACTACAGGCCACAGATTCATACATTGTGTTGGGATATTGTCAGGAGTATGAATAATTCTGAACATGAGTAAAACATCTCTTTTGGCCATATCTATTAAAATACAAATAAAGTTTAACCAACTCATATGTGGATTTGTGCAAAACAACAAGTAGAAAACAGATACACAAGAAGTACCATCATAGTAACTTTTACAAAGGAGGAATCTAAAAAAGATTGTTTTCCATGAGGTATGAATAATTTTGAGGACAAGTGTATATATATATATATATATATATATATATATATATATATATATATATATATATATATATATATATATATATATATATATATATATATATATATATATATATATATATATATATATAAGTGTTTTTGCAAGTTGGACATTTACTTTTCATCTTGTTTATAATCACATTAAATAATGACATGTCAAATAGACAAATACAACTGAAATTACAACAAAAATATTTTTTGGAATATTCCAATTAATGGCCTTTCTGTGATTACCTCATTGACAAAATGATTGAACCCCCCTAGTCCACCACTCTGAAGAACAGAGGTTTCCATCAGGTGCTGTCAAACAGCTGATGAAAACACCTGTAGATGTGAACGAACCCTAATGAGCAGCAATAAAGCAGATTTAAAAGGACTGTCACACATGGCTCTTCTTGGCAGTTAATGACATCTTTGCAACATGGTGAAGTCCAAGGAATGGTCAAAAAAGTTCAGAGAGGAGGAGCAAGGATATGGATATAAAAAGATGGCAAAGAGGCTAAACATTTCAAGAGACACAACTGGGAGCATAGTCCTCAAGTTTAAAGCTAAAGGCACAGTGGAAACGCTACCTGGGCGTGGTAGAAAGAGGTTACTGTCTGCTACTGCTGTGTGATACCTGAGGCGAAAGGTGGAGAAAAATCCCCGGTGACAGCTGTATATATATATATATATATACATATATATATATACACACGTGTGTGTGTATATATATATATATAACACAAATGTGTGTATATATATATATATATAAAAAATATAAAAAAATATATATATAAATATATTATATATATATATATATATATATATATATATATATATACACACGTGTGTGTGTATATATATATGTATATGTATATATATATATATACATGTGTGTGTGTATATATATATATACAACACACGGTGTATATATATATATATTACCGGGGGAATATATATATATAGGGTATATATATATATATATACATGTGTGTGTATATATATATATATATATGTATATATATATATATATATACATGTGTGTGTGTGTATATATATATATATATACACACACATGTGTTTTTTTTTCGGTTTTTTTTCCGTATTTTTATATATATTTATTGTGTGTGTGTATATATATATATATATACACACACATGTATATATATATATATATATACATGTGTGTGTATATATATATATACACACACATGTTATATATATATATATATATATATATATATATATATATATATATATATATATATATATACATGTATTGGTGTACAACCTGGTCTATCCTCTGAGCCACGGCTGCTCCTACCATTTATAAATGTATATACTGTCTAAATATGCATGTATATGCATTTATATACATACATATACTGTATATACCTATACGTATATATACACTTGAAGAAACATTAAAATGATGGCGAACATTTCAGTTGGAAAACTCATCAATTCACCCTTTGTTTTTTATCCATTTTATTATTTTCTGTATGAGCATTTATTTCATATATCCAGTGAAAGGCGTCCTGACAGCTTCAGAGCTTCAGTGAGTAACAGTCACAGGTATTCACATCGTTGGATGCTCCTGTGCTCTTTCTTTGGGATAAAACTCCATTTCAATATTTAAATAAACAGCAAACTCTCTGATTTGTGACTCGGCAGCGTAACGGCCAGTCAGTCCTGAAGGGGGCAGCAGGTACTAAAGGTCAGAGGTCAACAGTCTTCACAGGTTAGGCCTACAGCAGATGGGACGGTGAAAACCATGGCGGCCTACGACTGTTCCATGTTATCATCCAATCAGTTCACTGGAATCTGTTTCCTGCCCAGGAGAAGATCTCTGGCTGATATTTACTGATCGCCTATCAATCTGTCACATCAGATACAGAGTCTCATGATGGGATTATATTAAAACTACAATAAATAACTAAAAGTGTGGAGTTATGTCACTATGACATCACCATGATGTCACACTGTAGAATCAGGATGAAGTGAGACAGTTCATTAAGGGACAGACCACGAGACATTCAGGGTCACCTCAGAAACGCTGAGGCTTCAATCAGGTTCGCAAACATCAAAAGGTTCAGATCTTCAGTCCAGGTGGACCAGAGTTACCTGTTCCAGTTCATACAGGTGTACCTGTCTCAGCTGTCCTCAGGGTGGAGACCACATATGTCAGGCTTTCCTGTCCCAGGTTGTCCAGGTGAGTCACTGCTGGTCCAAGGGCTGTTTGACAAAGGCGATGGCAGCAAGCTCCTTACAGAACTCCTCCAGAACAATAACTCCTCTCAGCAGGGTCAGGTCTTCTAGTCTGGGGACACATCCACAGGTAAACTCGGGTAAACTCAGATAAACTTGGGTAAACTCTGGTAAACTCGGATAAACTCAGGTAAACTCGGGTAAACTCAGGTAAACTCTGGTAAACTCAGGTAAACTCGGGTAAACTCGGGTAAACTCGGATAAACTCGGATAAACTCAGGTAAACTCGGGTAAACTCGGGTAAACTTGGATAAACTCGGATAAACTCGGGTAAACTCGGGTAAACTCTGGTAAACTCGGATAAACTCAGATAAACTTGGGTAAACTCGGGTAAACTCTGGTAAACTTGGATAAACTCGGGTAAACTCGGATAAACTCGGGTAAACTCTGATAAACTCTGGTAAACTCGGATAAACTCGGGTAAACTCTGGTAAACTCTGGTAAACTCGGATAAACTCAGGTAAACTCTGATAAACTCAGGTAAACTCTGGTAAACTCGGATAAACTCGGGTAAACTCTGATAAACTCGGGTAAACTCGGGTAAACTCGGGTAAACTCTGGTAAACTCGGATAAACTCGGGTAAACTCGGATAAACTCGGGTAAACTCTGGTAAACTCTGATAAACTCGGGTAAACTCTGGTAAACTCGGATAAACTCGGGTAAACTCGGATAAACTTGGGTAAACTCTGATAAACTCGGGTAAACTCTGGTAAACTCGGATAAACTCAGGTAAACTCGGGTAAACTCGGATAAATTCGGATAAACTCAGGTAAACTCAGGTAAACTCGGGTAAACTCTGGTAAACTCGGATAAACTCGGGTAAACTCTGATAAACTTGGGTAAACTCGGATAAACTCAGGTAAACTCAGGTAAACTCGGGTAAACTCTGGTAAACTCGGATAAACTCGGATAAACTCGGGTAAACTCGGGTAAACTCGGTAAACTCGGGTAAACTCGGATAAACTCAGATAAACTTGGGTAAACTCGGGTAAACTCTGGTAAACTTGGATAAACTCGGGTAAACTCGGATAAACTCGGGTAAACTCTGATAAACTCTGGTAAACTTGGATAAACTCGGGTAAACTCGGGTAAACTCTGGTAAACTCTGGTAAACTCGGATAAACTCAGGTAAACTCTGATAAACTCGGGTAAACTCTGGTAAACTCGGATAAACTCGGGTAAACTCTGATAAACTCGGGTAAACTCGGGTAAACTCGGATAAACTCGGGTAAACTCTGGTAAACTCTGATAAACTCGGGTAAACTCTGGTAAACTCTGATAAACTCGGGTAAACTCGGATAAACTCGGGTAAACTCGGATAAACTTGGGTAAACTCTGGTAAACTCGGATAAACTCAGGTTAACTCTGGTAAACAGGTGCATAAAGGTAAATCCAGGTAAACATGGGTACACTCACGTAAGACAGGTAGACAAACAGGTAGTTACCCAGTGTTATGGATCAGTCCCAACAGGTGTCTCCTGGTGTTCAACAGTCTGTCTGTCAGGTTGGAAACCTGCTGGATCCTCTGCATCAACTCTCCCATCAACTGAGACAGACAGAGAGAGAGACAGGTAGACAGAGAGAGAGACAGGTAGACAGGCAGGTAGACAGAGAGAGAGAGACAGGTAGACAGAGAAAGAGAGACAGGTAGACAGGCAGGTAGACAGAGAGAGAGACAGGTAGACAGGCAGGTAGACAGAGAGAGAGAGACAGGTAGACAGGCAGGTAGACAGAGAGAGAGAGACAGGTAGACAGAGAGACAGGTCAGTCAGTTAATCTTTATATCTTTCTATATCAGACATCACAGATTTACAATAAAAGACAGAAGACATAGACCTGGAGCAGTGAGACAGGTGTCTGTCTGTCTGTCTGTCTGTCTGTCTGTGTGTGTGTCTTACCCTGATGAGGACAGAGAAGAGTGACCTGGAGCAGTGAGACAGGTGAATGTAGGGGTTGAGCAGGTATTCGTGTAGCAGTGGGTGGTTGAAGGACGACAGTCTGGACAGAACTGCAGTCAGCTGCAGGTTCAACTCATACGGCTGAAAATAGACAGACAGGTGGGGGGTCAGACAGACAGGTGGGAGGTCAGACAGACAGGTGGGAGGTCAGACAGACAGGTGGGGGGTCAGACAGACAGGTGGGAGGTCAGACAGACAGGTGGGTGTCTACCTGCTCCAGGACGCGTCCCAGTCGATCAAACAGAACTTTGAGCAGGTGACCTTCAAAGAAGTGGTCCACCTCACCTGAGGGGGGAGGAGGGAGACTGAGCGGCCAATCCCAGGACAGAGAGAGAGCCTGACACCGAGTCACCTGATGGAGGAGCAGAGGAAGACCACCGTCAGGTAACACACCTGGGTCAGAACCGGGGTCACCAGGTATCAGGTATCAGTGAGTTCTGACCAGTCTGTGAGCGTCATGGACGTACGACTCGTATCCTCCGTCCTCCAACAGTCGAGACGATCTCACCTGAACAGGTACCAGACACAGGAAGCTGCACACACAGATACACACCACAGAGAGATACACACCACAGATACACACCACAGAAAGATACACACCACAGAGAGATACACACCACAGATACACACCACAGAGAGATACACACCACAGATACACACCACAGAGAGATACACACCACAGATACACACCACAGATACACACCACAGAGAGATACACACCACAGAGAGATACACACCACAGAGAGATACACGCCACAGAGAGATACACACCACAGATACACACCACAGAGAGATACACACCACAGATACAACACCACAGAGAGATACACACCACAGATACACGCCACAGAGAGATACACACCACAGATACACACCACAGAGAGATACACACCACAGATACACACCACAGAGAGATACACACCACAGATACACGCCACAGAGAGATACACACCACAGATACACACCACAGAGAGATACACACCACAGAGAGATACACACCACAGATACACACCACAGAGAGATACACACCACAGATACACACCACAGAGAGATACACACCACAGAGAGATACACACCACAGAGAGATACACGCCACAGAGAGATACACGCCACAGAGAGATACACACCACAGAGAGATACACACCACAGAGAGATACACACCACAGAGAGATACACACCACAGATACACACCACAGATACACACCACAGAGAGATACACGCCACAGAGAGATACACACCACAGATACACACCACAGATACACACCACAGAGAGATACACACCACAGAGAGATACACACCACAGAGAGATACACACCACAGAGAGATACACACCACAGATACACACCACAGAGAGATACACACCACAGATACACACCACAGAGAGATACACACCACAGAGAGATACACACCACAGATACACACCACAGATACACACCACAGAGAGATACACACCACAGAGAGATACACACCACAGAGAGATACACACCACAGATACACACCACAGATACACACCACAGAGAGATACACACCACAGAGAGATACACACCACAGAGAGATACACACCACAGATACACACCACAGATACACACCACAGATACACACCACAGAGAGATACACACCACAGAGAGATACACGCCACAGAGAGATACACACCACAGAGAGATACACACCACAGATACACACCACAGATACACACCACAGAGAGATACACACCACAGAGAGATACACACCACAGATACACACCACAGATACACACCACAGATACACGCCACAGAGAGATACACACCACAGAGAGATACACACCACAGATACACACCACAGATACACACCACAGAGAGATACACACCACAGAGAGATACACACCACAGATACACACCACAGATACACACCACAGAGAGATACACACCACAGATACACACCACAGAGAGATACACACCACAGAGAGATACACACCACAGAGAGATACACACCACAGATACACACCACAGAGAGATACACACCACAGAGAGATACACACCACAGAGAGATACACACCACAGAGATACACACCACAGATACACACCACAGAGAGATACACACCACAGATACACACCACAGAGAGATACACACCACAGATACACACCACAGATACACACCACAGAGAGATACACACCACAGAGAGATACACACCACAGAGAGATACACACCACAGAGAGATACACACCACAGATACACACCACAGATACACACCACAGAGAGATACACACCACAGAGAGATACACACCACAGATACACACCACAGATACACACCACAGATACACGCCACAGAGAGATACACACCACAGAGAGATACACACCACAGATACACACCACAGATACACACCACAGAGAGATACACACCACAGAGAGATACACACCACAGATACACACCACAGATACACACCACAGAGAGATACACACCACAGATACACACCACAGAGAGATACACACCACAGAGAGATACACACCACAGAGAGATACACACCACAGATACACACCACAGAGAGATACACACCACAGAGAGATACACACCACAGAGAGATACACACCACAGATACACACCACAGATACACACCACAGAGAGATACACACCACAGATACACACCACAGAGAGATACACACCACAGATACACACCACAGATACACACCACAGAGAGATACACACCACAGAGAGATACACACACAGAGAGATACACACCACAGAGAGATACACACCACAGATACACACCACAGATACACACCACAGAGAGATACACACCACAGAGAGATACACACCACAGAGAGATACACACCACAGAGAGATACACACCACAGATACACACCACAGATACACACCACAGAGAGATACACACCACAGAGAGATACACACCACAGATACACACCACAGAGAGATACACACCACAGAGAGATACACACCACAGATACACACCACAGAGAGATACACACCACAGAGAGATACACACCACAGAGAGATACACACCACGAGAGATACACACCACGAGATACACACCACGAGAGATACACACCACAGAGAGATACACACCACAGAGAGATACACACCACAGATACACACCACAGAGAGATACACACCACAGAGAGATACACACCACAGAGAGATACACACCACAGATACACACCACAGAGAGATACACACCACAGAGAGATACACACCACAGAAGATACACACCACAGAGAGATACACACCACAGAGAGATACACACCACAGATACACACCACAGAGAGATACACACCACAGAGAGATACACACCACAGAGAGATACACACCACAGATACACACCACAGAGAGATACACACCACAGAGAGATACACACCACAGAGAGATACACACCACAGAGAGATACACACCACAGATACACACCACAGAGAGATACACACCACAGATACACACCACAGATACACACCACAGAGAGATACACACCACAGAGAGATACACACCACAGAGAGATACACACCACAGATACACACCACAGAGAGATACACACCACAGAGAGATACACACCACAGAGAGATACACACCACAGATACACACCACAGAGAGATACACACCACAGAGACACACCACAGAGAGATACACACCACAGAGAGATACACACCACAGATACACACCACAGAGAGATACACACCACAGATACACACCACAGAGAGATACACACCACAGAGAGATACACACCACAGATACACACCACAGAGAGATACACACCACGAGAACACACACCACAGATACACACCACAGAGAGATACACACCACAGATACACACCACAGAGAGATACACACCACAGAGAGATACACACCACAGAGAGATACACACCACAGAGAGATACACACCACAGATACACACCACGAGAGATACACACCACAGAGAGATACACACCACAGAGAGATACACACCACAGAGAGATACACACCACAGATACACACCACAGAGAGATACACACCACAGAGAGATACACACCACAGAGAGATACACACCACAGAGAGATACACACCACAGATACACACCACAGAGAGATACACACCACGAGATACACACCACAGATACACACCACAGAGAGATACACACCACAGAGAGATACACACCACAGATACACACCACAGAGAGATACACACCACAGAGAGATACACACCACAGATACACACCACGAGAAGATACACACCAAGAGAGATACACACCACAGATACACACCACAGAGAGATACACACCACAGATACACACCACAAGATACACACCACAGAGAGATACACACCACAGAGAGATACACACCACAGATACACACCACAGAGAGATACACACCACAGATACACACCACAGAGAGATACACACCACAGAGAGATACACACCACAGATACACACCACAGAGAGATACACACCACAGATACACACCACGAGAGATACACACCACAGAGAGATACACACCACAGATACACACCACAGAGAGATACACACCACAGATACACACCACAGAGAGATACACACCACAGAGAGATACACACCACAGAGAGATACACACCACAGAGAGATACACACCACAGAGAGATACACACCACGAGAGATACACACCACAGAGAGATACACACCACAGATACAAACCACCACACACAGATACACACCACAGAGAGATACACACCACAGATACACACCACAGATACACACCACAGAGAGATACACACAACAGATACACACCACAGAGAGATACACACCACAGAGAGATACACACCACACAGAGATACACACCACACAGAGAGAGTACATCCACACACACACACACACACACACACACACACACACACACAGTCACAGTCACACCTGAAGCTGACCAGTAAAACCAATTTTCAGTGTGTGTGTGTGTGTGTGGTTTACCTGTTGACAATGTCGGCAGTTGATCCCAAACCAGAGGGAGCAGCAGGAGGAGCAGGAGGAGGAGCAGCAGGAGGAGCAGCAGGAGGAGGAGCAGGAGGAGGAGCAGCAGGAGGAGCAGCAGGAGGAGCAGCAGGAGGAGCAGCAGGAGGAGCAGGAGGAGCAGCAGGAGGAGAGCAGCAGGAGGAGCAGCAGGAGGAGCAGGAGGAGGAGCAGCAGGAGGAGCAGCAGGAGGAGCAGGAGGAGGAGCAGGAGGAGGAGCAGGAGGAGGAGCAGCAGGAGGAGCAGGAGGAGGAGCAGGAGGAGCAGCAGGAGGAGGAGCAGGAGGAGCAGGAGGAGGAGCAGGAGGAGCAGCAGGAGGAGCAGCAGGAGGAGCAGGAGGAGGAGGAGCAGCAGGAGGAGCAGCAGGAGGAGCAGGAGGAGGAGCAGGAGGAGCAGCAGGAGGAGGAGCAGGAGGAGCAGCAGGAGGAGCAGGAGGAGGAGGAGCAGCAGGAGGAGCAGCAGGAGGAGGAGGAGCAGCAGGAGGAGGAGCAGCAGGAGGAGCAGGAGGAGGAGCAGCAGGAGGAGCAGGAAGAGGAGCAGCAGGAGGAGCAGCAGGAGGAGCAGCAGGAGGAGGAGCAGCAGGAGGAGCAGCAGGAGGAGCAGCAGGAGGAGCAGGAGGAGGAGCAGGAGGAGGAGCAGGAGGAGGAGCAGCAGGAGGAGCAGGAAGAGGAGCAGCAGGAGGAGCAGCAGGAGGAGCAGCAGCAGGAGGAGCAGCAGGAGGAGCAGCAGGAGGAGCAGCAGGAGGAGCAGGAGGAGGAGCAGGAGGAGGAGCAGGAGGAGGAGCAGCAGGAGGAGCAGCAGGAGGAGCAGCAGGAGGAGCAGCAGGAGGAGGAGGAGCAGGAGGAGGAGCAGGAGGAGGAGGAGCGTGGTCAGGTGAGCAGCAGTAAGGGAGGAAGGGGTCCTCCTCCAGATCACTGCAGCGACAGTCACACAGTTAATCAGCAGCTCAGCCTCCGCTGCTCCGACACCGCTTTTATTCTGTCTGGTATTATGTTGTGGCGCCGTGTGACCAGCAGGGGGCCAACAGTGATTTGTTTGTGTGTTTGTGGAATATTTTTTAAATCAATATCTGATTTATGGATGTGAACATTTGTTGTGGTTGGTGGTCACACGGCTCCATGACAGAACTGGTGTTGTATATAGTGGAGGACAGTCAGGATGGCGAATATCCCTCCTTTTCCTCAGAATGAAATGCTGACAGTACAGAATGCCTGGTTTCATTCGGTAACGGCTGTGAGGTTAAAACGTGCTTTTAATGGAAGTCAATGAGGCATTTTGTTCATGAACGTGTCCAGAGGGAGTGAAATACATCGAGACAGTGAAAGACAGAGTAAAACACCAGATCTCTAACATTTGACTAAAAAGAAAAGTTCACATCACAAACTGTAACACAGAAAAATGATCAACACATCAAAAAAGGTAAAGAAAAATGTTTACAAAAAGCCTGAGGAGGGCAGAAGGGTTATTAAAATGTATAAACTGGATTAATAAATGTATGCAGTAATCTGATGTCCTCTTTACTGAAGCTCATGTGATTTCTCTGATAGTAGATGTGTATTTATTTTTGAACGATGAATATATATTATCTTCCACATGTGGTCTGTATTCTTCTATCTCTCTCTGTAACTGTGTGGACGGGCTGTCAGGTCCCTGTGGGGACCAGTGCAGTCTCCTTCTGATGCCACGCAGTGCTGAATGAGGCTTTATTTCTGGTGAACAGCGCCCCCACTGGAGCCGCAGTAACAGCTCAGGTGGAGAGCGGTACTGCAGCCCCGGAGACGAGACGCTCCACAACAAGAACCCACAAAACCATGAGAAATCCACATTCAGCTCTGCGAGACGCCGATGAGAGAAAATCTGCCACGTTGGAATACATCAAACGCTTCCTGTGGTGATGTCAGTGTGTCGGACTCACTCGCCGTCCTCGTAGCTGTCGCTGTGCCCGTCGTCCTGCCCTGCAGCAGCTGGAGACAGGTAGCTCCGACTCTGCAGGAAACTCAACACCAGGATGTCCAGGACGTCCCTGTGAGGCTTCTGCAGTAACTCCTCCATCAGAGACAGAGACGCCAGACTGATCTGAGGACAGAGACACACAGGGACTGGGTGCTGGTTCTTACCTGCTGCAGGATTCAGGATCAGTTATCATTCAGAACTTATTTCTCCTAGTGGTGTTCCACATAGCTCCATCATAGGCTTATATACCACACACAGCAGGTCTGAGGTTCCCCCATCTGTTCCACACTGGCCCCATGGAGCTGGTTCAACATGGGGGGCTAGGGTCTTCTAGGGTCTTTTATGTTGTACAATCTCTAAAAAATCTCTCATTTCCAGCAGGTCTGTAGTCAGAGACGTCCTGAAGTCTATCTATCAGGATCATTGTCAGGAATTATTGATTACAGTTTTTATCAAAGAATAAAGACGTTTCCCTCACAGATTAGTGGGATTTTCTCTTTAATTTATCAGGGTCATGTAATGTTTTATACTCTGCTGAATATAATCCATCAGTCTGATTTCCATAGATGGATTCTGTAGATCCAGTTCCCTTTGTTAACACCTTATTTTGAAAAGCGGCCGTAGTCCCAGGTGTCTACTTCCTCTAACTCCTCCAAGGTGGTCTCTAGCTCTCCGTCAGCTCCGTTCTCTTTATCCATCCATGGTCAGCTCCATCGGGGCCGTCTGAATGCATTTAACATAAATGTCAGTATATGGAGCTCTACAGTCGTAGCGTCGGCCCGTCGGACCACGGAGACGAGAGCGACGGCCGGCCGGACCGCACGTTACCGCCGTACGATGACGTTTCCCGTCCGTGACGGAGTTAGCGTGCAGCTTTAGCCGTGATGTCTAGCTCTGCTTTTCCAAAGTGTTTCCCTCCTTTACTGGATGGTTTTCTCCACCGTAGTTTTCAGTGTGTGGTTTTGTCCCTGCAGGGCTCCTGTAGCTGGACTCACCTGGTCCGAGATGTGGTCACAGTGCTGCAGCAGCAGCTGACTCAGTGTGGGCGTCCTCAGCAGGAAGTGAACCAGCTGATCCAGCAGAGAAGAGGACTGGATCAGTCTGACGGCAGCACAGAGGATGCAGGTGGAGACCAGGACCACCTGCTCACACCTGAACCACAAAAACACACCTGTACATCAGAGACCAGGACCATCCTCGGTCTGAACTACCATCTCACCTCAGTTTGGTGTTATTACAGAAACATGACTACTGACACAACAGCTGATGTGTGATAATGTAGCAGTATTAGTAGTAGTAGCAGTAGTAATATTTGTAGTACCAGTAGTACTAGTACTGGTAGCAGTAGTAGTAATAGTAGAAGTAGTAGTAGTAGTAGTGATGTGCAGACTTACGTGTGCTGCAGCTGAGGCTGAAGAGCGTCCAACAACCAGAACTTATGAACACACTGAGCTAGCTTCACTGCTAACACCTGCTAACACCAAACACACATTAACAGGAAACCAGAACACACCCCAGACCACTACACACCCCAGACCACTACACACTCCAGACCACTACACACCCAGACCCTACACACCCCAGACCACTACACACCCCAGACCACTACACACTCCAGACCACTACACACCCCAGACCACTCCAGACACACCCCAGACCACTACACACTCCAGACCAGAACACACCCCAGACCACTACACACCCCAGACCACTACACACTCCAGACCACTACACACCCCAGACCACTACACACCCCAGACCACTACACACCCCAGACCACTACACACCCCAGACCACTACACACTCCAGACCAGACACACCCCAGACCACTACACACCCCAGACCACTACACACTCCAGACCACTACACACCCCAGACCACTACACACCCCAGACCACTACACACCCCAGACCAGAACACACCCCAGACCACTACACACTCCAGACCACTACACACTCCAGACCAGAACACACCCCAGACCACTACACACCCCAGACCACTACACACTCCAGACCAGAACACACCCCAGACCACTACACACTCCAGACCAGCACACCCCAGACCCTACACACCCCAGACCACTACACACCCCAGACCACTACACACCCCAGACCACTACACACTCGAGACCAGAACACACTCAAGACCAGTACACACTCCAGACCAGACCCCCACACACCCCAGACCACTACACACCCCAGACCACTACACACTCCAGACCAGAACACACTCAAGACCAGTACACACCCCAGACCACTACACACTCCAGACCAGAACACACTCAAGACCAGTACACACTCCAGACCAGAACACACCCCAGACCACTACACACCCCAGACCACTACACGCTCCAGACCACTACACGCTCCAGACCAGTACACACTCCAGACCAGTACACACTCCAGACCAGTACTCTCTAGACCAGAAACACACCCCAGATCACTACACGCTCCAGACCAGAACACACTCCAGACCAGTACACACTCCACACCACTACACACTCCAGACCACTACACACCCCAGACCACTACACACTCCAGACCACTACACACCCCAGACCAGTACACACTCCAGACCAGTACACACTCCAGACCAGTACTCTCTAGACCAGAAACACACCCCAGATCACTACACGCTCCAGACCAGAACACACTCCAGACCAGTACACACTCCAGACCACTACACACTCCAGACCACTACACACTCCAGACCACTACACACCCCAGACCAGAACACACTCCAGACCAGAACACACTCCAGACCAGTACACACTCAAGACCAGTACACACTCCAGACCAGAACACACCCCAGACCACTACACACCCCAGACCACTACACACCCCAGACCACTACACACCCCAGACCACTACACACTCCAGACCAGAACACACTCAAGACCAGTACACACCCCAGACCACTACACACTCCAGACCAGAACACACTCAAGACCAGTACACACTCCAGACCAGAACACACCCCAGACCACTACACACCGCAGACCACTACACGCTCCAGACCACTACACGCTCCAGACCAGTACACACTCCAGACCAGTACACACTCCAGACCAGTACACACTCCAGACCAGTACTCTCTAGACCAGAAACACACCCCAGATCACTACACGCTCCAGACCAGAACACACTCCAGACCAGTACACACTCCAGACAGTACCACCCAGATACACACTCCAGACCACTACACACTCCAGACCACTACACACCCCAGACCACTACACACTCCAGACCACTACACACCCCAGACCACTACACACTCCAGACCAGAACACACTCCAGACCAGTACTCTCTAGACCAGAACACCCCAGACCACTACACACTCCAGACCAGAACACACTCCAGACCAGAACACACTCCAGACCAGTACACACTCCAGACCAGTACTCTCTAGACCAGAACACCCCAGACCACTACACACTCCAGACCAGAACACACTCCAGACCAGAACACACTCCAGACCAGTACACACTCCAGACCAGTACACACTCCAGACCAGTACTCTCTAGACCAGAACACACCCCAGACCACTACACACCCAGACCACTACCCCCGCCCCCACCCCGCCACTACACACCCCAGACCACTACACACCCCAGACCACTACACACCCCAGACCACTACACACCCCAAGACCACTACACACCCCAGACCAGTACACACTCAAGACCAGTACACACTCCAGACCAGTACTATCTAGACCAGAACACACCCCAGACCACTACACACCCCAGACCACTACACACTCCAGACCACTACACACCCCAGACCAGAACACACCCCAGACCACTACACACCCCAGACCACTACACACTCCAGACCAGAACACACTCAAGACCAGTACACACCCCAGACCACTACACACTCCAGACCAGAACACACTCCAGACCAGTACACACTCTAGACCAGAACACACTCAAGACCAGTACACACTCCAGACCAGAACACACTCAAGCGCCCCCCGCCCCCGCGCCCCGCCGTCCCTCTAGCCAGACACACTCAAGCCAGTACACACCCAGCCAGTCCACCCGCAGTACACCTCAGCCGTACTCTCGCAGACACACCGCGACCTGCAGACCCCGCCAGTACTCTCTAGACCAGAACACACTCCAGACCAGTACACACTCCAGACCAGTACTCTCTAGACCAGAACACACTCCAGACCAGTACTCTCTAGACCAGAACACACTCCAGACCAGTACTCTCTAGACCAGAACACACTCTCAGACAGGTTCCAGGTGTGTGTACCTGAGGTGCTTCTCTCATCAGGTGATCCAGGAAGTCCAACCAGGAGAAGAAGTTGGTCATGTGATCAGAAGCAGGTGACTCTGACCTGAGATCAGAGCTGCAGCGAGAGACCTGAGAACTGAAGACACAGACAAGGTTACTGCAGTACTACTGCTATCAGTGTACTGATACTACTACTGCAGTACTACTGCTATCAGTAGGTACTGATACTACTACTGCTATCAGTAGGTCTGTACTACTACTGCAGTACTACTGCTATCAGTACGTACTGATACTACTACTGCAGTACTACTGCTATCAGTACGTACTGATACTACTACTGCAGTACTACTGCTATCAGTAGGTACTGATACTACTACTGCAGTACTACTGCTATCAGTACGTACTGATACTACTACTGCAGTACTACTGCTATCAGTAGGTACTGATACTACTACTGCAGTACTACTGCTATCAGTACGTACTGATACTACTACTGCAGTACTACTACTACTACTGTCTACTACTCAGTACTACTGCTATCAGTACGTACTGATACTACTACTGCAGTACTACTGCTATCAGTAGGTACTGATACTACTACTGTCAGTACTACTGCTATCAGTAGGTACTGATACTACTACTGCAGTACTACTGCTATCAGTACGTACTGATACTACTACTGCAGTACTACTGCTATCAGTAGGTACTGATACTACTACTGCAGTACTACTGCTATCAGTAGGTACTGATACTACTACTGCAGTACTACTGCTATCAGTACGTACTGATACTACTACTGCAGTACTACTGCTATCAGTAGGTACTGATACTACTACTGCAGTACTACTGCTATCAGTAGGTACTGATACTACTACTGCAGTACTACTGCTATCAGTAGGTACTGATACTACTACTGCAGTACTACTGCTATCAGTAGGTACTGATACTACTACTGCAGTACTACTGCTATCAGTAGAAGAAGAAGAAGAAGAAGAAGAAGAAGAAGAAGAAGAAGAAGATCTACCTTTATTAGTCCCACAGTGGGGAAATTCAATTTACACTCTGTTTAACTCATACATGGTACATGCAGACCTGAAACACACATACATGCATTAATGGGTGACGTCAGAGTGAGGGGGCTGCTCCTGACAAGCGCCCCGAGCAGTTGGGGGTTTGGTGCCTTGCTCAGGGGCACCTCGGCAGTGCCCAAGAGGTAAACTGGCACCTCTCCAGCTACCAGTTCACACTCAGTTTTTGGTCCATGTCGGGACTTGAACCGGTGACCCTCCGGTTCCCAAGCCAACTCCCTACAGACTGAGCTACTGCCGCCCCCACAGTAGGTACTGATACTACTACTGCAGTACTACTGCTATCAGTAGGTACTGATACTACTACTGCAGTACTACTGCTATCAGTATATACTGATACTAGAGGTCAACCGATTAACCGGTCGTCCAATTGATCGGGACGATTATTTGACCTTTGTTCATAATCGGCAGCGGCTGATGTCGGAGCGTATTAAGCTGATGATCAAGCAGGTGCATAAATGCTGTTAAGTGCACTAAGACTTTATTTTTTCATCTAAAGTTTATTTGACAAAGTTTAGTTTTTTTGATTGATGATGATGATTCGATTTTTTGGAACTTAAATAAATAAATAAAAATTAATAAATATATAAGTGCGCTGCAGTGCAGACAGTGATTGGAGAGACGGACCAGAGGTGTTGATCAATAGATGTTGACTGAAGCTGAGCAGTGTTGTTATTATGAAGTTATTCTATTTTATCAGATGGAGGAAACAAAGAACATCAGCCAAACACATCAGCTGTCCTGACTGAAGAATCAACATCAACCATAAGAAACTAATCCGTCCGTCTCTACATACTACGACTGCATTGTTAGCGTTTCAGTGTGTGAACAGCGTTCAGTGTGTGAACAGTGTTCAGTGTGTGAACAGCGTTCAGTGTGTGAACAGTGTTCAGTGTGTGAACAGCGTTCAGTGTGTGAACAGTGTTCAGTGTGTGAACAGCGTTCAGTGTGTGAACAGTGTTCAGTGTGTGAACAGCGTTCAGTGTGTGAACAGTGTTCAGTGTATGAACAGCGTTCAGTGTGTGAACAACGTTAGTGTGTGAACAGTGTTCAGTGTTTGTTCAGTGTGTGAACAGTGTTCAGTGTGTGTTCAGTGTGTGTTCAGTGTTCACTGTGTGAACAGCGTTCAGTGTGTGAACAGTGTTCAGTGTGTGTTCAGTGTGTGTTCAGTGTTCACTGTGTGAACAGCGTTAGTGTGTGAACAGCGTTCAGTGTGTGAACAGTGTTCAGTGTGTGAACAGTGCTCAGTCTTCACTGTGTGAACAGCGTTCAGTGTGTGAACAGTGTTCAGTGTGTGAACAGTGCTCAGTGTGTGAAAGGTGTCAGTGTGTGAACAGTGTTAGTGTGTGAACAGCGTTCAGTGTGTGAACAGTGTTCAGTGTGTGAACAGCGTTCAGTGTGTGAACAGTGTTCAGTGTGTGAACAGCGTTCAGTGTGTGAACAGTGTTCAGTGTATGAACAGCGTTCAGTGTGTGAACAACGTTCAGTGTGTGAACAGTGTTCAGTGTTTGTTCAGTGTTCAGTGTGTGAACAGTGTTCAGTGTGTGTTCAGTGTGTGTTCAGTGTTCACTGTGTGAACAGCGTTCAGTGTGTGAACAGTGTTCAGTGTGTGTTCAGTGTGTGTTCAGTGTTCACTGTGTGAACAGCGTTCAGTGTGTGAACAGCGTTCAGTGTGTGAACAGTGTTCAGTGTGTGAACAGTGCTCAGTGTTCACTGTGTGAACAGCGTTCAGTGTGTGAACAGTGTTCAGTGTGTGAACAGCGTTCAGTGTGTGAACAGTGTTCAGTGTGTGAACAGCGTTCAGTGTGTGAACAGCGTTCAGTGTGTGAACAGTGTTCAGTGTGTGAACAGTGTTCAGTGTATGAACAGCGTTCAGTGTGTGAACAGTGTTCAGTGTATGAACAGCGTTCAGTGTGTGAACAGTGTTCAGTGTTTGTTCAGTGTTCAGTGTGTGAACAGTGTTCAGTGTGTGTTCAGTGTGTGTTCAGTGTTCACTGTGTAAACAGCGTTCAGTGTGTGAACAGCGTTCAGTGTGTGAACAGTGTTCAGTGTGTGAACAGTGTTCAGTGTTCACTGTGTGAACAGCGTTCAGTGTGTGAACAGTGTTCAGTGTGTGAACAGCGTTCAGTGTATGAACAGCGTTCACTGTGTGAACAGCGTTCAGTGTGTGTTCAGTGTGTGTTCAGTGTTCACTGTGTGTTCAGTGTTCACTGTGTGAACAGTGTTCAGTGTGTGAACAGTGTTCAGTGTGTGAACAGCGTTCAGTGTGTGAACAGTGTTCAGTGTGTGAACAGCATTCAGTGTGTGAACAGCGTTCAGTGTGTGAACAGTGTTCAGTGTGTGAACAGTGTTCAGTGTGTGAACAGTGTTCAGTGTGTGTTCAGTGTGTGAACAGTGTTCAGTTTGTGTTCACTGTGTGAACAGCGTTCAGTGTGTGAACAGTGTTCAGTGTGTGAACAGTGTTCAGTGTGTGAACAGTGTTCAGTGTGTGAACAGCGTTCAGTGTTCAGTGTGTGAACAGTGTGTGAACAGTGTTCAGTGTTCAGTGTGTGAACAGTGTTCAGTGTTCAGTGTGTGAACAGTGTGTGAACAGTGTTCAGTGTGTGAACAGTGTTCAGTGTGTGAACAGCGTTCAGTGTGTGAACATCGTTCAGTGTGTGAACAGCGTTCAGTGTGTGAACAGTGTTCAGTGTGTGTTCAGTGTGTGAACAGCGTTCAGTGTGTGAACAGCGTTCAGTGTGTGAACAGCGTTCAGTGTGTGTTCAGTGTTCACTGTGTGAACAGCGTTCAGTGTGTGAACAGCGTTCAGTGTGTGAACAGCGTTCAGTGTGTGAACAGTGTTCACTGTGTGAACAGCGTTCAGTGTGTGTTCAGTGTTCAGTGTGTGAACAGTGTTCACTGTGTGAACAGTGTTCAGTGTGTGAACAGTGTTCACTGTGTGAACAGTGTTCAGTATGTGAACAGTGTTCAGTGTGTGTTCAGTGTTCACTGTGTGAACAGCGTTCAGTGTGTGAACAGCGTTCAGTGTGTGAACAGCGTTCAGTGTGTGAACAGTGTTCACTGTGTGAACAGCGTTCAGTGTGTGAACAGCGTTCAGTGTGTGAACAGCGTTCAGTGTGTGAACAGTGTTCACTGTGTGAACAGCGTTCAGTGTGTGTTCAGTGTTCAGTGTGTGAACAGTGTTCACTGTGTGAACAGTGTTCAGTGTGTGAACAGTGTTCACTGTGTGAACAGTGTTCAGTGTGTGAACAGCGTTCAGTGTGTGAACAGCGTTCAGTGTGTGAACAGCGTTCAGTGTGTGAACAGTGTTCAGTGTGTGAACAGCGTTCAGTGTGTGAACAGCGTTCAGTGTGTGAACATCGTTAGTGTGTGAACAGCGTTCAGTGTGTGAACAGTGTTCAGTGTGTGTTCAGTGTGTGAACAGCGTTCAGTGTGTGAACAGTGTTCAGTATGTGAACAGTGTTCAGTGTGTGTTCAGTGTTCACTGTGTGAACAGCGTTCAGTGTGTGAACAGCGTTCAGTGTGTGAACAGCGTTCAGTGTGTGAACAGTGTTCACTGTGTGAACAGCGTTCACTGTGTGAACAGCGTTCAGTGTGTGAACAGCGTTCAGTGTGTGAACAGTGTTCACTGTGTGAACAGCGTTCAGTGTGTGAACAGCGTTCAGTGTGTGAACAGCGTTCAGTGTGTGAACAGTGTTCAGTGTGTGAACAGCGTTAGTGTGTGAACAGTGTTCAGTGTGTGAACAGTGTGTGAACAGTGTTCAGTGTGTGTTCAGTGTTCAGTGTGTGAACAGTGTTCACTGTGTGAACAGTGTTCAGTGTGTGAACAGTGTTCACTGTGTGAACAGCGTTCAGTGTGTGAACAGCGTTCAGTGTGTGAACAGCGTTCAGTGTGTGAACAGTGTTCAGTGTGTGAACAGCGTTCAGTGTGTGAACAGTGTTCAGTGTGTGAACAGTGTGTGAACAGTGTTCAGTGTGTGAACAGTGTGTGAACAGTGTTCAGTGTGTGAACAGTGTGTGAACAGTGTTCAGTGTGTGAACAGTGTTCAGTGTGTGAACAGTGTGTGAACAGTGTTAGTGTGTGAACAGTGTTAGTGTGGAAGTGTTCAGTGTGTGAACAGCGTTCAGTGTGTGAACAGTGTTCAGTGTGTGAACAGTGTGTGAACAGTGTTCAGTGTGTGAAAGCGTTCAGTGTGTGAACAGTGTTCAGTGTGTGAACAGTGTGTGAACAGTGTTCAGTGTGTGAACAGTGTGTGAACAGTGTTCAGTGTGTGAACAGTGTGTGAACAGTGTGTGAACAGTGTGTGAACAGTGTTCAGTGTGTGAACAGTGTTCAGTGTGTGAACAGCGTTCAGTGTGTGAACAGTGTTCAGTGTGTGGTCTACCTCCATGGTGTATGGGGCCAGCTCTGAACCTGTGAAGGATCCAGACCCTCCAGAGGCAGCAGGGAGTAGAGCTGCTGCAGCCTCCCAGCCAGCAGCTCTCCCAGCTGGGTGTGATGGGACAGGATGTCCCCTGAAGACTCTGACTGGAGAGCAGACAGCAGCAGGAGGCTCTCGTGGGCCTTTAGAGCCACCAAACTCCTCTGTGAAGACACAACATGACTGTAGTTCACATCCAGGACTGATCCTGTTATATGTTAAGTCCCAGAGAAAGCTCCAGCTCAGATCTCCTGTCACATGACAGTCTTAAAGTCAGCTGGAGGTTACTATCTGATTTATTGACAGTATTTATATCATATTATACTGTATGTCTACGTACTGTATATACTGTATGTCTACGTACTGTATATACTGCATGTCTACGTACTGTATATACTGCATGTCTACGTACTGTATATACTGTATGTCTACGTACTGTATATACTGTATGTCTACATACTGTATATACTGTATGTCTACGTACTGTATATACTGTATGTCTACGTACTGTATATACTGCATGTCTACGTACTGTATATACTGCATGTCTACGTACTGTATATACTGTATGTCTACGTACTGTATATACTGTATGTCTACATACTGTATATACTGTATGTCTACGTACTGTATGTACTGTACGTCTACATACTGTATATACTGCATGTCTACGTACTGTATATACTGCATGTCTACGTACTGTATATACTGTATGTCTACATACTGTATATACTGTATGTCTACGTACTGTATGTACTGTACGTCTACATACTGTATATACTGCATGTCTACGTACTGTATATACTGCATGTCTACGTACTGTATGTACTGTACATCTACATACTGTATATACTGCATGTCTACGTACTGTATATACTGCATGTCTACGTACTGTATGTACTGTACGTCTACGTACTGTATATACTGTATGTCCACGTACTGTATATACTGTATGTCTACGTACTGTATGTACTGTACGTCTACATACTGTATATACTGCATGTCTACGTACTGTATATACTGCATGTCTACGTACTGTATGTACTGTACATCTACATACTGTATATACTGCATGTCTACGTACTGTATATACTGCATGTCTACGTACTGTATGTACTGTACGTCTACATACTGTATATACTGCATTTCTACGTACTGTATGTACTGTATGTCTACGTACTGTATGTCTACATACTGTATATACTGTATGTCTACGTACTGTATATACTGCATTTCTACGTACTGTATGTACTGTATGTCTACATACTGTATATACTGTACGTCTACATACTGTATATACTATGTCTACGTACTGTATATACTGCATTTCTACGTACTGTATGTACTGTATGTCTACATACTGTATATACTGTACGTCTATAAACTGTATATACTGTATGTCTACGTACTGTATGTACTGTATGTCTACATTCTTTATGTCTACGTACTGTATGTACTGTATGTCTACATATATACTGTATGTCTACGTATTGTCTACGTTCTGTATGTCTACGTTCTGTATATACTGTACGTCTACATATATACTGTATGTCTACGTATTGTCTATACTGTACGTCTACATTCTGTATGTACTGTACGTCTACGTTCTGTATGTCTACGTTCTGTATATACTGTATGTCTACGTATTGTCTATACTGTACGTCTACATTCTGTATGTACTGTACGTCTACGTTCTGTATGTCTACGTTCTGTATATACTGTATGTCTACGTATTGTCTATACTGTCGTCTACGTTCTGTATGTACTGTACGTCTACGTTCTGTATGTCTACGTTCTGTATATACTGTATGTCTACATATATACTGTATGTCTACGTATTGTCTATACTGTACGTCTACATTCTGTATGTACTGTACGTCTACAGATAAGTTACGTCCATATTTCTCCACCAGCCGTTAACTGACCTCACTCTTAGTGAGCTGCAGCAGAGCTGATAGCAGACTGGACTCTGATTGGACAGGGCTGCAGGCAGACGAATGTGATTGGTTGGAGGTCACTGGTGGCTCTGCCCCATGATTGGAGGCTTGAGTGCAGGGCTGTGACTGGTCAGAGGCTGGTGTCCTTGCTGCTGGTTGGTCCAGAATCTGAAATCACAGAATGACGGCGATGATTTGCTGGTTGGAGATAAAAAGCACCAGACTTAATAAACTGACATCAGATCAACAACTGCTGTTTTATTGATTACAATACAGACCATCAGTACTCAAATTACTACATGATTCTAGTTAGTTGACAGCTAGTGAGTGATAGTTAGTTAGTTAATACAGTTGGTTAACAGAGCTAGTTAACCAGTAGAGTTAGTCAACAGAGCTAGTTAACCGATAGTGCTAGTCAACAGAGCTAGTTAACCGATAGAGTTTAGTCTGTTAGTTAGCTGGTGGTTAAGTTAGTTAGCTGGTGGTTTAGTTAGTTGGTTAGCTGGTGGTTTAGTTAGTTGGTTAGCTGGTGGTTTAGTCAGTTAGTTAGCTGGTGGTTTAGTCAGTTGGTTAGCTGGTGGTTTAGTCAGTTAGTTAGCTGGTGGTTTAGTCAGTTGGTTAGCTGGTGGTTTAGTCAGTTAGTTAGCTGGTGGTTTAGTTAGTTGGTTAGCTGGTGGTTTAGTTAGTTGGTTAGCTGGTGGTTTAGTCAGTTAGTTAGCTGGTGGTTTAGTCAGTTGGTTAGCTGGTGGTTTAGTCAGTTGGTTAGCTGGTGGTTTAGTCAGTTAGTTAGCTGGTGGTTTAGTCAGTTGGTTAGCTGGTGGTTTAGTCAGTTAGTTAGCTGGTGGTTTAGTCAGTTGGTTAGCTGGTGGTTTAGTCAGTTAGTTAGCTGGTGGTTTAGTTAGTTGGTTAGCTGGTGGTTTAGTCAGTTAGTTAGCTGGTGGTTTAGTTAGTTGGTTAGCTGGTGGTTTAGTCAGTTAGTTAGCTGGTGGTTTAGTCAGTTGGTTAGCTGGTGGTTTAGTCAGTTGGTTAGCTGGTGGTTTAGTCAGTTAGTTAGCTGGTGGTTTAGTTAGTTGGTTAGCTGGTGGTTTAGTCAGTTGGTTAGCTGGTGGTTTAGTTAGTTGGTTAGCTGGTGGTTTAGTTAGTTGGTTAGCTGGTGGTTTAGTCAGTAAGCTGGTGGTTTAGTCAGTTAGTCAGCTGGTGGTTTAGTTAGTTAGCTGGTGAAGTTAGTGGTTACCTCCAAGACAGATGTGAGCGTGTGGGGTTCCTGTTTGACTCTGAAGCAGACGGCCAATAAGAACTGAGCTTCCTCCTTCTCAGTGTGGGAACCAGGAAGTACACAAAGACGAATCAGCTTCTGGGGGCAGAGCAGAGGTGATGTCAGACAGTGACATCATCAGCAGGTCTGACTCCAATAACCGACAGAACCTTCTGTTTCACACCAGGCGTGACGTGTTTACCTGCACAGGTCTGTAGACATTGACCAGCTGCAGCAGAGGCTTCTGGATCTGAGACAACAACTTAGAGAAGAACAAGAAGACCTGCTGAACCATGCCTGGGGGATACTGAGGAGGAGGAGGAGGAGGAGGAGGATGAGGACGGGTGGAGGTGATGTAAACGTGTGCATGTACAGACGAAGTAGAATCCTACTCTATTAGAATCTGTTGTTACCTGAGCCTTCCCCAGGGTACACAGAGTCTCCAACAGTTTGTGTTGCAGTAGATACTCCATACATGGTCCTGTCTCCTCCACAGCCTGCAGATCAATACACCAGTACATCAGTCAATACACCAGTACATTAGTAAACACACCAGTTCATCAGTCAATACACCAATACATCAGTCAATACACCAGCACACCAATACATCAGTCAATACACCAGTACAACAATACATCAGTCAATACACAATACATCAGTCAATCCACCAGTACATTAGCAAACACACCAGTACATTAGCAAACACACCAGTTCATCAGTCAATACACCAGTACACCAATACATCAGTCAATACACCAGTACACCAATACATCAGTCAATACACCAATACATCAGTCAATACACCAATACATCAGTCAATACACCAGTACAACAATACATCAGTCAATACACAATACATCAGTCAATACACCAGCACATTAGCAAACACACCAGTTAATCAGTAAATATACCAATACATCAGTAAATACACCAGTACATCAATACATCAGTCAATACACCAGTACATCAATACATCAGTCAATACACCAATACATCAGTCAATACACCAGTACATCAATACATCAGTCAATACACCAATACATCAGTCAATACACCAGTACATCAATACATCAGTCAATACACCAATACAGCAGTCAATACACCAGTACATCAATACATCAGTCAATACACCAGTACAACAATACATCAGTCAATACACAATACATCAGTCAATACAGCAGTACATTAGCAAACACACCAGTTAATCAGTAAATATACCAATACATCAGTAAATACAACTGTGTCCTGGTGTGTGTCCAGGTGTGTGTCCAGGTGTGTGTCCAGGTGTGTGTCCAGGTGTGTGTCCAGGTGTGTGCCCAGGTGTGTGTCCAGGTGTGTGTGAGTCACCTGTTGTTTCTCCTCGTACACCAGGATGTCCAACATCTGTCTGAGACGCCAGGGGATCTCTGTCTGTTTGACAGGACGACTGTCATCTACACACACACACAACACAATAACACACATAAATATACACACACAGACAACAGGTGAGTGTGATTGATTGATTGGGTGAACAGGTAACACAGTGTCTGCAGGTTGAAGATCCTTACCTGTCGTCTCAATGTAATAATTGGTTATTGATTTCCAATGATCCACAAAGGAGTCCAACAGGTCAACTGTAGGTTCCCTCTGAGAGAGAGACAGATAGAGAGAGACAGACAGGTAGAGAGACAGACAGGTAGAGAGACACACTTTCAGTTCAAGTAATCTCAGGCAAAAAGGTGGCAGTGTTTCTGCTGTCATGACGACTGAAGGAGGATGAGACTGTGACATCATAAACATGTCAACAGATGCTGAGTGACCTCTGACCTTTACAGCTGTGTGTGATCAGCTGATCAGATATATTGATCTTTCACCTGATTAATCACAGGATGTTCCTGTCACGGTCACTGAGCACCTGGATACATTCCTCCACCCACAGACAGACAGGTGGAGAACAGGCAGACAGACAGGTGGAGGACAGACAGACAGGTGGAGAACAGGCAGACAGACAGGTGGAGAACAAACAGACAGACAAGTGGAGGACAGACAGACAGGTGGAGAACAGGCAGACAGACAGGTGGAGAACAAACAGACAGACAGATGGAGGACAAACAGGCAGACAGACAGGTGGAGAACAGGCAGACAGACAGGTGGAGAACAGGCAGACAGACAGGTGGAGAACAGTCTCACTCTCTTTACCTTTGTCTAACTTTTTACCGTTACTAGCTAGCAGAAGTTAGCAGAAGCTAACCGAGCTAACGTCGGTAACTCAGTACTAACTCACCGTCTCCAGCGCGTGCAGCAACATGCTGCTCAGCTTACTGAACGTCTCCATTCTCCCGCCAAAAACCGACTGTCCGTTAACCCGGTTAAACCCGGTTAAACCCGGTTAAACCCAGTTAAACCCGGTTAGTTCCCGGTTTACTGCAACATGTTGACAACTCCACTAACAGCTGACCTCTCCGCGTCAAGCTCAGAACTACGACATAATAACATCCGGGGACATGTTTTCAAAATAAAAGAACACAATCCGAACAGTATCGCATCCGGTTTCAGAATAAGAGCTTCGCAAAGGGTTGGGATTAGTGAACAGAAAGAGTTTATGACTCATAAAGTCCTGTTGATGGTTTATTGAGTTTTATAGAAAGTTTTCTTCCAGCTGAACTTCTTGTCATTAAATGTAGCAAACATAGAAAATAAAAGTAGCCATCAATATAATGGGACATAAATAGATATTTCTGTTTTAATCTGTGTCTTTATTTATGTATCTTTTCATTAATTCTCTTATTTATTTACTCTTCTGATTCATTTGCCGTTCGCTAACCTTCCACAGGTAGCCAACACATCTGGAGAGACCTGGGTTCACCTGGACAGAAAGGTCAGTGCAGTGGAGTAAAAGTACAATACCTCTGAAAAGTAGTGGAGAAGTATACAGTACAGGTACCTTGGATTTGTACAGTACTTGAGTAAATGTACTTATTTATGTTATCACCGTGGCTTCATAATACCTGTTAGTCTCTCATTCATGTTGTTTTACGGCTGAACACGTGTCACTCTGTAATAACCTGACATCTGCACACAGGTGAACATGTGGGTGCTGGTTCATCTCATCATCATTCAGCTGTGATGTACCTGAAGGCAACACGGAGGATGCCATAAGAAGAAGAGACAAAACTACAGGAAGACAATTTCTCATTGACACGACCTACTGTTAAAGTGTGACGTAAAGGACTGTAAAAGTACCTGCGTGTCGACCCTGTATACAGATATATATACATACATGTACATGTATCTGTATGGAGATATATATACATACAGTACATGTATATATATAAATAATAAATATATATATATGTATATATTTATTATATATATATATATATATATATATATATATATATATATATATATATATATATATATATATATATAATTTATATTTATATATATACAACTGTTTAATGTCCCAAATCCCTAATTAGAAGAAGAAGAAGAAGATCAACCTTTATTAGTCCCACTAGGGGAAATTCAATTTACACTCTGTTGTTAACACACACATGCACAAACAGGACCGACATACATGCATCAATGGAGAGATGTCAGAGTGAGGGGGCTGCTCCTGACAAGCGCCCCGAGCAGTTGGGGGTTTGGTGCCTTGCTCAGGGGCACCTCGGCAGTGCCCAAGAGGTAAACTGGCACCTCTCCAGCTACCAGTTCACACTCGGTTCTTGGTCCATGTCGGGACTTGAACCGGTGACCCTCCGGTTCCCAAGCCAACTCCCTACAGACTGAGCTACTGCCGCCCCCTAATTAAATAAGGATTTAACAACATCATAAAAGAACAATTATTTACCCCGTTACACATGTATCTGTATAGAGATATGCAGTGTATACATATATGTGTGTATATGTAGGTGTGCTCCAGCTGCTGCTGAATATGACGGCTCTTTAATCAACAGGCTTCAGGTGTCACAGTTTCAGGCTCGTTGTGTACCAGCTGGGTGTGGCAGGTGGGGGGGGAGGTGTTGGACAGGTAGAGTTACCTGTAGCCCCTCCCCCACTCTGTCAGTGTCTCAGCTGTGTGCAGCACTTCCCTTCACTTCACTTCCCTTCACTTCACTTCCAGCTGAACCAGTGACTGACGGTGAGTTAACTCTGTCTTCGTAGTTCAGTCTGTGAACATGAATCCAACAGCTGCTGTTCTCTGAGCCAAGTCTGTCTGAGCTCCAGAACCAGGAAGGAGACGCTCTTCATCTTCATCTTCATCACCACCGTGTGTTCAGGAACTCAGCCATGTTTGTTTCCTCTGGTCTCAACATTTGTTTCATGTTGAACTGATTCCTGAAGCTCTTTAACTTCACTCCTTCACTTCAATCTGTCACTGATGCAGCCTGAAAATGCCTGTCTGTCTGTCTGACTGTCTGTCTGTCTGTCTGTCTGACTGCCTGCCTGTCTGTCTGTCTGCCTGCCTGCCTGTCTGTCTGTCTGACTGCCTGCCTGTCTGTCTGTCTGTCTGTCTGACTGCCTGCCTGACTGCCTGCCTGTCTGCCTGCCTGTCTGTCTGTCTGTCTGTCTGTCTGACTGCCTGCTCTGTCTGTCTGTCTGCCTGCCTGTCTGCCTGCCTCCTGTCTGTCTGTCTGCCTGCCTGTCTCTCTGTCTGTCTGTCTGACTGCCTGCCTGCCTGCCTGTCTGTCTGCTGTCTGCCTGCCTGCCTGCCTGCCTGTCTGTCTGTCTGTCTGTCTGACTGCCTGCCTGCCTGCCTGCCTGCCTGCCTGTCTGCCTGCCTGCCTGCCTGCCTGACTGTCTGTCTGCCTGTCTGTCTGTCTGTCTGCCTGCCTGCCTGTCTGCCTGCCTGACTGTCTGTCTGCCTGTCTGTCTGTCTGTCTGTCTGCCTGCCTGCCTGCCTGCCTGCCTGCCTGCCTGTTCTGTCTGTCTGTCTGACTGCCTGCCTGCCTGCCTGCCTGTCTGTCTGTCTGCCTGCCTGCCTGCCTGCCTGCCTGCCTGCTGTCTGTCTGTCTGTCAATCTCTTTTGGTCATCTCCATCTTGGTTTTTTCAGAGGTAGGTTTTGGTAGCTCCGCCCTACAGCCTCCCTGCTTTCCTGGTCTATCTGACTCTAAATGGACCATAATCCACTAAATGAACATCCTGCTGTACTGAAAAAGACTGAAACTAGTGACTGAGACCAGAAACTGATGTTTCCAGTGTTCACTGAGGTAATCAATCAGAGGAGGATCGGTTTCTATAGACATCTATAGGACCAGAGGAGTCGCCCCCTGCTGGCTGCAGACAGGATGAAGGGTTATAAGGCTTCACTTCTCAGAAACTGAACTTGCCCAAGGTGTTCAGGTGTTGTGTGGCTCCGCCCCCTGCAGGTGACATCATGGTCTTTCATAAGGAGTTTGAGTGTGTGGGTCAGAGGGCGGGGCTTCAGGTGTGGCGGGTGGAGAAAATGGAGCTGGTTCCTGTTCCTACCGGTCTGTATGGAGGGTTCTACAGTGGAGACGCTTACCTGGTTCTCCACAGCACCAAGAACCGCCGAGGAGCCCTGCAGTACGACCTGCACTACTGGCTAGGTACTAATACTACAATACATCACTTACTAATACTACTACACCTGCAGTACATAAGTACAGCTGGGTGTGTACAGCAGTAGAGTAGTAGTAGATAGAATAACATACAATAGGAGAAGTGAAGTGACTCCAGGGTTAAACCCTGAGGGACTCCACTGGTCACATTTAAAGACCTATACACATTAAGTTCTCCTATATATTACTAAGATTTGTAGTAGTAGTTGGTTGTAGTCTTAGTAGTTGATTGTGATGTTCTGCTCTCTGATTGGCTGGTTGTCTTGCAGGTTCAGAATGCTCTCAGGATGAGAGTGGGGCAGCAGCCATATTTGCGGTACAGATGGACGAGTTCCTGCAGGGTGCGCCAGTCCAGTACCGTGAAGTCCAGGGCCACGAGTCCAGAACCTTCACCGGATACTTCAAAACTGGACTTAAGTACATGGTAATTACAAAAACAGTACTACTGTAGTGTCTTTTACATCACGTGTCACAGACATTTTTCTTGGTTTCTGGTAGTCTCATCATTTAAACATGTTTATTTCTTACCATTTACTTCACATTTTAACTATATGTATATGTACACTATATAGAGTATATACAGTATATATTGAGTGTACAAGTTGTACTGCAGTAAAGATAGAAATCGTTTCTTGTGCTGACTCAAAGATCCTGTGATGACATCACTTCCTTTCACACAGAAAGGAGGCGTGGCCTCAGGGCTCCAACATGTGGTGACCAATGACGTGGAGGTTCAGAGGCTGCTGCAGGTCAAAGGTCGACATGTCATCAGGGCCACAGAGGTTCCGGTCAGCTGGGAGAGTTTCAACCATGGAGACAGTTTCATACTGGACCTGGGAGAGGTGAGACGGGTGGAGAGGTGAGACAGGTGGAGAAGTGAGACAGGTGGAGAAGTGAGACAGGTAGAGGGGTGAGCCAGGTGGAGAGGTGAGACAGGTAGACAGAGACAAACTGTTCTGAAACTGTCTCTCTCTACAGGAAATCATCCAGTGGTCTGGTTCCCATAGCAACCGCTATGAGAAGCTGAAGGCCACCATGGTGAGTGGTGACATCACCTCATGACATCATCATAATTCAATGACATCACCACTGGTTGGTTGGTTGATTGATTGATTGACTGATTGATTGACAGGTGTCTAAGGGTATCCGTGATGATGAGCGGTGTGGGCGGGCCCAGCTTCTGGTCTGTGATGAGGGGGAGGAGCCAGAGAGGATGCTGCAAGTAATGAATATACTAATACCACCTCTTCCTGTAGACCTGTGACCTCTTCCTGTTGACATGTGACCTCTTCCTGTTGACACGTGACCTCTTCCTGTTGACCTGTGACCTCTTCCTGTTGACACTGTGACCTCTTCCTGTTGACCCGTGACCTCTTCCTGTAGACCTGTGACCTCTTCCTGTTGACCCGTGACCTCTTCCTGTAGACCTTGACCTCTTCCTGTTGACCCATGACCTCTTCCTGATTGACCTCTTCCTGTTGACCTGTGACCTCTTCCTGTCAACCTGTGACCTCTTCCTGTTGACCTGTGACCTCTTCCTGTCAACCTGTGACCTCTTCCTGTTGACCTATTCCTGTTGAACTGTGACCTCTTCCGATTGACCTCTTCCTGTTGACCTCTTCCTGTTGACCCATGACCTCTTCCGATTGACCTCTTCCTGTTGACCTGTGACCTCTTCCTGTCAACCCGTGACCTCTTCCTGTTGACCTCTTCCTGTTGACCTCTTCCTGTTGAACTGTGACCTCTTCCGATTGACCTCTTCCTGTTAACCTGTGACCTCTTCCTGTTGAACTGTGACCTCTTCCGGTTGACCTCTTCCTGTTGACCTCTTCCGGTTGACCTCTTCCTGTTGACCTGTGACCTCTAAGGTTCTCGGGGAGAAGCCGGAGCTGCCTGACACTCACAGTGATGACGCCAAGATGGACGCTTCCAACAGGAAGCTGGCTCAGCTTTATAAGGTAACATTTGCACAGGTGGAGTGACGTGTATTCTGATTGGTCCAGGTGTTTCTCATCGTCCAATCAGCTGTGCGGCTGTTCATAGTGTCACTGATCCAAAAGTGCCCACTGGAAGGCTTTTATTGTGAAGTAGCAACAGGAAGTGTTTACCTGTCTGTGTCTGTCTGTCTGCCAGGTGTCCACTACAGATGGTGACATAGAGGTTACCATGGTAGCAGAGCACAACCCCTTCTCCCAGGATGCTTTGCAGTCCAGTGAGTGCTTCATCCTCGACAACGGAACCAATGGATACATCTTCGTCTGGAAAGGTAACTGGTCTGAGACCTGTTAGACGGAGTGCTTGTTTTCTACCTGCCAGACAACCACCTGTCCTCCTGATATACTGAATATTATAGTGTCTCTACCTGGTGATGAAGATGATGATGGTGGTGGTGATGATGATGATGGTGGTGGTTGTAGGTCAGGATGCCAGCATTGCGGAGCGTCATGCTGTTCTGAAGAGAGCAGAGCAGTTTATCCTCAAGATGAACTACCCAACATACACACAGGTAAACGTGTCTCACCTGTCTAAAATGTCTCACCTGTCTAAAATGTCTCACCTGTCTAAAGTGTCTCACCTGTCTGAACTGTCTCACCTGTCTAAAATGTCTCACCTGTCTAAAATGTCTCACCTGTCTAAAGTGTCTCACCTGTCTGAACTGTCTCACCTGTCTAAAATGTCTCACCTGTCTGAACTGTCTCACCTGTCTAAAGTGTCTCACCTGTCTGAACTGTCTCACCTGTCTGAACTGTCTCACCTGTCTAAAGTGTCTCACCTGTCTAAAATGTCTCACCTGTCTGAACTGTCTCACCTGTCTAAAATGTCTCACCTGTCTGAACTGTCTCACCTGTCTAAAGTGTCTCACCTGTCTGAACTGTCTCACCTGTCTAAAATGTCTCACCTGGTCTTCCCCCCTCAGATTCAGGTCTTTCCTGAGCATGGGGAGACTCCACTCTTCAAACAGTTCTTTAAAGACTGGAGGGACCCTGATGACACCATTGGCATGGGAACAGCTTATGTATCCAATCAGATTGCAAAGATTGAGAAGGTAAACCAATCAGGTTGAGGATCAGGTCCGGAGAGCTGCTCTCTATAAACTAACTCACTCTTCTGATTGGACAGGTTCCGTTTGATGTGTCGATGCTCCACCAATCAGAAGCCATGGCAGCACAGCACGGGATGGTGGACCGTGGAGACGGAGACAAACAGGTGAGGAGCGAGCTGACCAATCGCAGCTCTTCTGGCGGCGTTCAGCTGCTGTCTGTCTGATTGTCTCTCTGACTCCAGATCTGGCGTATTGAAGGCTCAGAGAAGGTTCTGGTGGACCCGTCAGTTGTGGGTCAGTTCTATGGAGGAGACAGTTATATCATCCTGTATCAGTACCAGCACAGCAGCCGGCGGGGCTCCATCATCTACATCTGGTGACGTCACTCACTGCTACGCATTATCAATAACTCACTTTACCTCTTCCTGGATGCCCCACACTCATTTTACTCCCTGAACGCCTCACGCACATGTTCCTGAATACTTCATTTCAAATGAATTTCTGGATGTTGGGTTCAGGTGTGTTCAGGTTCAGGTGGGGCTCCCGTCCTGAAATATAATGTGGACAACTAAACTCTCTCTTCAGGCAGGGAGCAGAGTCCAGCCCGGATGAGGTTGGAGCGTCGGCCATCTTGGCTGTCCAGTTGGATGATGAACTGGGGGGGGTTGCTGCTCAGGTACAACTGGGAACACTGGACCCAGTTTTGTTAATTCACCCAGACTTTAACGCATTGCGCCTGAACTCACCATCTTCTGACTGTCCGTCTGCAGGTACGTGTAGTTCAGGGCAAAGAGCCCGCCCACCTCATGAGCTTGTTTGGGAGCCAGCCAATGGTGGTGTACAAGGGTGGGACTTCTAGAGAGGGCAGCCAATCAGACGTGGCAGATACCCGCCTGTTCCAGGTTCGAGCCAATCCAGCAGGAGACTCCAGAGCTGTGGAGGTGAGACAGGAAACCAGAACCATGCAGACGTCCCACATTCATTTTAGTACCTGAACGCCCCAGGATTGTCCGTCATATTGTCATCCGTCCTGTGGTCCTCCTCAGGTGGACCTATCCTCCTCCAGTCTGAACTCCAGTGACGTCTTCCTGCTGGTCTCCTCCTCTGGGTCTTGGATGTGGAAGGGGGGCAGCAGCAGCTCAGCTGAGGTCCAGGGAGCTGAACACCTGGCTGGAATCTTGCAGGTGTCCCCCAACCAGCTGGAAGAGGGGGCGGAGGAAGGTGCGGGGGGGGGGGGGGGGGGGGGGGGGGGGGTGTTTGGTCCACATGAATTCCATTGAACCTACAGTATATATCTGTGTGGTTACAGATGCATTCTGGGATGTGTTGGGGGGCCAGCAGGACTACTGTCGATCCCCCCGGCTAAAGAACAATATGGAGGCTCATCCTCCTCGTCTCTTCGCCTGCTCCAACAAGACCGGAACCTTCCTGGTGCGTCATGTCTTACTGAGGGCGACCACTGTGTGCTAGCTAGCAGCGGCGTAGTCATTAAGAATTCAGGAGGCGTCACTGTCAATCGTCAGTTTACTATAATAATAATAATAATAATAATAATAATAATAATAATAATAATAATATTACCTGTGTGCGTTCAGATGGAGGAGGTTCCAGGTGAGCTGACACAGGATGACCTCGCTCCTGATGATGTCATAATCTTGGATACCTGGGACCAGGTGAGTTTTCAGCCATCACCATGCTAACATGTCCCACCTCTGTGTCCTCTTTGTCTCCTCACTTCCTGTCTCCTTACTTCCTGTGTCCTTCTGCAGGTGTTTGTTTGGATTGGAGAGGAGGCTCATGAGGAGGAGAAGACGGAGGCGTCGGCATCAGGTGAAACAAACAGGAAGTTAGTCTGATGGACAAAACTTGTGCACATAATCACCAGTCATGTGCACGTGATACGAGTGCTCAACGCTCGCTCTTAAGTTCACTTTTGAGACTTTGGAGGTGTTGATGGATGGATGAGGTCCATCTGACTGATGTCTCTGCTCCAAAGTCTCGAGAGAGTTCTGCAGGTGCGTAGGGAGGGTCGTGTTCGTGCTTGCCAAACTGCATTTGTGCACGTGAAGCAGAAATGCAGAATGCTTTTCACCTGGTCCAGGATGCTAACAGCTAACGGCTAACTGTGTGTGCAGCTGTCAGGTACCTGGAGAGCGACCCGGCTGACAGAGACCCTCGTACCCCCACTGTGACGGTGAAACAGGGATTCGAACCGCCGACCTTCACCGGCTGGTTCCTTGGCTGGAACCACGAAAAAGAGTGACATCACTTCCTGTTTACATCTGTCCTGAGTCTCTCTGCTGTCTTCTTCTGAATAAAACCTGTCTGTCTGCCTTCGTGTGTGCGTGCACTCATTGCCATAGCAACAGATTGACAGTGTAATAGTTTATTGGAGCATCTCTTTATAATAAATAACAAGAACAGAGACAGAAGCCACAGTAGAGTCCAGCAGAGTCTAGTAGAGTCCAGCAGAGTCTAGTAGAGTCCACTAGAGTCTAGTATAGTCCAGTAGAGTCTAGTATAGTCCAGCAGAGTCCAGTAGAGTCTAGTATAGTCCAGTAGAGTCTAGTATAGTCCAGTAGAGTCTAGTATAGTCAGAGAGTCCAGTAGAGTCTAGTATAGTCCAGTAGAGTCGGGTATAGTCCAGTAGAGTGCAGTAGAGTCTGGTAGAGTCTAGTATAGTCCAGCAGAGTCCAGTAGAGTCTAGTATAGTCCAGCAGAGTCCAGTAGAGTCTAGTATAGTCCAGTAGAGTCTAGTAGAGTCTAGTAGAGTACAGCAGAGTGCAGTAGAGTCTAGTATAGTCCAGTAGAGTCTAGTATAGTCCAGTAGAGTCCAGTAGAGTCCAGTAGAGTCTAGTAGAGTCTAGTAGAGTACAGTAGAGTGCAGTAGAGTCTGGTAGAGTCTAGTATAGTCCAGCAGAGTCCAGTAGAGTCTAGTATAGTCCAGCAGAGTCCAGTAGAGTCTAGTATAGTCCAGTAGAGTCTAGTATAGTCCAGTAGAGTCCAGTAGAGTCTAGTAGAGTACAGTAGAGTGCAGTAGAGTCTGGTAGAGTCTAGTATAGTCCAGCAGAGTCCAGTAGAGTCTAGTATAGTCCAGCAGAGTCCAGTAGAGTCTAGTATAGTCCAGCAGAGTCCAGTAGAGTCTAGTATAGTCCAGTAGAGTCTAGTATAGTCCAGTAGAGTCTAGTAGAGTACAGCAGAGTGCAGTAGAGTCTAGTATAGTCCAGTAGAGTCTAGTATAGTCCAGCAGAGTCCAGTAGAGTCTAGTATAGTCCAGTAGAGTCTAGTAGAGTACAGCAGAGTGCAGTAGAGTCACAGATAGTATAGTCCAGTAGAGTCTAGTATAGTCCAGTAGAGTCTAGTATAGTCCAGTAGAGTCCAGTAGAGTCTAGTAGAGTCTAGTAGAGTACAGCAGAGTGCAGTAGAGTCCAGGACATGTGAGTTCACAAAGTATTCATCACAATTTAAAGTTTTTACTGTTTTACAATAAAATCTGATGTTTACATTGAAATCAGTAAATTCTCTGAAACACAAACTAACGTCAAACTCAGAACTACGGAAGCGCAGAACGGCCGACACACTGAGCTAGGCTTACGGTTTCTCCCCGCTTCCAGTCTTTGTGCTAAGCTATGCTAACCTGTACCTGATCGGACTCTGGGTATCACGGCAGGGACAAAAGTGTTGGACTGTTCCTTTAAACAAAGTCTAAACATAAAGACCCTGAAAAAGAAAGTATATACAGCCAACGTGTTGTCTCTTTAAATAAAGTTTAACTTTCCAGTAAACACCAGAACCGTATACAGCTAAGGTTGGTCCGGTCAGACCAGAACCATATACAGCTAAGGTTGGTCCGGTCAGACCAGAACCATATACAGCTAAGGTTGGTCCGGTCAGACCAGAACCATATACAGGCGGAGTTGAGCTATAATAAAGACGTGCTCTCATCAGGAAGAAGCAAAATGAAACAGGATATGATGTCAGACTTCATAAGATGTTCAAAAAAAGGAGACATGCAAAACAAAAACAGGAAGTGAAGGGTAACGTAGCAACAAGGGCAGAGTCAGGTCAGAGGTCAGATCCATCTCTGCAGGAGGTGACAGGTCTGTGATTGGTTGATTAAAAGGCATGGTTAATGGCTTGGCCCCTTCCCCTGCCTACAATCAGAGCCAATCAGAGCACAGCAGCCCGTCGCTCAGCAGTTGCCGGAGTTCCGGAACTCTCCGTTCTCTGTGATCTGCAGAGACGACGTGCTGCTAGGAGACAGGCCATTCCTTTGTGATGTCACAGCGTAACGCTCCTTCAGCTGAGTCAGAGCCGCCATCAGACGGCTGTTAGCGGCATCGAGACTCGCTATCCTCTTCTCCTGAGAGACAGACAGGCAGAGAGTAAGACAGGCAGAGGGATAGACGGACAGAGAGAGACAGACACGTACCTGTGCCTCTATAATCTTCTGTTTGGAGTCAACAACAGCCTGCATGTCAGAGTGATCCTTCTTTAACTCCTCCTCTACTGCCATCAACCTGTACAGGTGAGCAGAGACAGACGGGTGAGGGGAGACAGACGGGTGAGCGGAGACAGACGGGTGAGGGGAGACAGACGGGTGAGGGGAGACAGACGGGTGAGGGGAGACAGACGGGTGAGGGGAGACAGACGGGTGAGGGGAGACAGACGGGTGAGCGGAGACAGACGGGTGAGGGGAGACAGACGGGTGAGGGGAGACAGACGGGTGAGCGGAGACAGACGGGTGAGGGGAGACAGACGGGTGAGCGGAGACAGACGGGTGAGGGGAGACAGACGGGTGAGGGGAGACAGACGGGTGAGCGGAGACAGACGGGTGAGGGGAGACAGACGGGTGAGCGGAGACAGACGGGTGAGGGGAGACAGACGGGTGAGGGGAGACAGACGGGTGAGGGGAGACAGACGGGTGAGCGGAGACAGACGGGTGAGGGGAGACAGACGGGTGAGGGGAGACAGACGGGTGAGGGGAGACAGACGGGTGAGGGGAGACAGACGGGTAGACCTGCTGATGATGCTGTTCATCTGGAGGTCTTTATCGTCCTGCAGCCTCCTCAGTCTGCTCTCTGTGTCCTCCAACCGCACCTGAGAGACCAGATATATATATATATATACATGCATATATACGTATGTATAAATATATATATATATATATATATATATATATATATATATATATATATATATATACACATACGTATATATATATATATATACGTATATATATATACATACGTGTATATATATATACACACACGTTATATATATATATATACGTATATATACGTATATATATATATATATATATATATCACACACACACACACACACACACACACACACACACGTACATATATTGTATATGTTTATATATATATACACTGTATAAACTGAAGGGAAGCAGACGTGATTGTGAAGCACTCAGTCAGATTGTTGTTCCTGAGGATGAACCGACTGCTGTTCTACTGGAACCATTCAGGGTTCCTTCAGTTTATAGAGCAGCTTATACACTAACACCTGCATCTAAACTGTGAGTCATACAGAATTAGAATACATTAGAATACATTAAATAACAATAATTACAATTAATAAATAATAATTCATTGTAAGTGTACACATTAAATATGTCTGCAGGAAATATAAACTAGTTTATACAAAAAATGACAGCTATGTCTACATGAAATATTATAAATATGTGATGAGTGATGATCAGCTGAAGCAGGTGTGACTCCAGGTAGATCAGGTGTGATACCCACCTGGTACTCCTGCAGCATGCGTTGGTTCTGCTGATCCTGGACCAGCAGTCGGGCTTCACATTCGTCCTGCCGCATTGCTGCAACTCGCAATTTTTCCTGCAGCAACGCAATCTCCTGCTGGTACTGCACACACAGAGTCAGAACCAGTCAAACTATTACAGGTCCAGTAGACCCAGTTTAATCAAGTAAGGAATCAGTGGAACCAGTACAAATCCAATAGACCCAGCAGAACAGTACAGAATCAGAAGAACTAATAAAGTTCCAGGATACCCAGTAGAACCAGTAGAATCAGTAAACCAGTAGAACCAGTACAGGTCCACTAGATCCAGCAGAACCAGTACAGGTCCTCTAGACCCAGTAGAACCAGTACAGGTCCAGTATGGGGAGCATCTTACCTTCTCTATGAGGGTGTCGTCATGGCGATCGTCCTCCGTCTCGCCGTAGGAGGAGGCAGAGTTCATGTTGAGCAACCAGGCGGCAGTTCGGTCCAACGCACAGGGAGACGGAGCCTGAACACACACACACACACACACACACACACACACACACACACACACACACACACACACACACACACACACACACACAGTTCCAGCAGCACTGACGAGGTCAAAGGTCAGACAGACAGGTTACCACAGTTACCTTGGTAGCAGGTCTTTGTTTCTCAGGGCTGTCCCCTTTAGATGACGAAGAAGTCTGTCTGAGCCGTGACTGGCCGCTGCTCGGCCAATCAGGACTCGATGACATCATGCTGCCGGAGGCGGGGCGGGGTTGATAGGCGGAGCCTCCCCCACCGCTGAGCATACTGGGAGGCGTCCGACCTCGAGGAGGTCCAGGAGGAGCAGAGGACGGGGGAGGAGGCTGGTCGATACGTCTCTGAGGACCAGAGGAGGTCTGACGAGGGGGGCGGAGCTACCTGAAGGGAAGGAACAATAAGACATCATCAGGACAGAAAAGCTAAACAAAGTTCATCGGGACAAATTTGACGCATCAAGATATATCAGGACACATCAGGACACATTAAGACGTATCAGGACACATCAAGACGCATCAGGACGCATCAGGACGCATCAAGACGTATCAGGACACATCAGGACGCATCAGGACACATCAAGACACATCAGGACGCATCAAGACACATCAGGACGCATCAGGACACATCAAGACACATCAGGACACATCAGGACACATCAAGACACATCAGGACACATCAAGACACATCAAGACACATCAGGACACATCAAGACGCATCAGGACACATCAAGACGCATCAGGACACATCAAGACGTATCAGGACACATCAAGACGCATCAGGACGCATCAGGACGCATCAGGACACATCAAGACACATCAGGACGCATCAGGACACATCAAGACACATCAGGACACATCAGGACACATCAGGACGCATCAGGACGCATCAAGACGCATCAGGACACATCAAGACACATCAGGACACATCAGGACGCATCAGGACGCATAGGAGACGCATCAAGACACATCAGGACACATCAGGACACATCAAGACACATCAGGACGCATCAGGACACATCAAGACACATCAGGACGCATCAGGACACATCAGGACACATCAAGACGCATCAGGACGCATCAAGACACATCAGGACGCATCAGGACACATCAAGACGCATCAGGACACATCAGGACACATCAAGACACATCAGGACGCATCAGGACACATCAGGACACATCAAGACGCATCAGGACGCATCAAGCCATCAGGACGCATCAGGACACATCAAGACGCATCAGGACACATCAGGACGCATCAAGACACATCAAGACGCATCAGGACGCATCAAGACACATCAGGACGCATCAGGACACATCAAGACGCATCAGGACACATCAGGACACATCAAGACACATCAGGACGCATCAGGACACATCAGGACACATCAAGACGCATCAGGACGCATCAAGACACATCAGGACGCATCAGGACACATCAAGACGCATCAGGACACATCAGGACGTATCAGGACACATCAAGACGCATCAAGACACATCAGGACACATCAAGACGTATCAGGACGCATCAAGACGCATCAGGACACATCAGGACACATCAAGACACATCAGGACGCATCAGGACACATCAAGACGCATCAGGACACATCAAGACGCATCAGGACACATCAGGACGCATCAGGACGCATCAGGACGCATCAGGACACATCAGGACGCATCAGGACACATCAGGACACATCAAGACGCATCAGGACACATCAAGACGCATCAGGACACATCAGGACGCATCAGGACGCATCAAGACGCATCAGGACACATCAGGACGCATCAGGACGTATCAGGACACATCAAGACGTATCAGGACACATCAAGACGCATCAGGACACATCAAGACGCATCAGGACGCATCAGGACGCATCAGGACGCATCAAGACGCATCAGGACACATTAAGACACATCAGGACACATCAAGACGTATAGGGACACATCAAGACACATCAGGACACATCAAGACGCATCAGGACACATCAAGACACATCAGGACGCATCAGGACACATCAAGACGCATCAGGACACATCAAGACGCATCAGGACACATCAAGACACATCAAGACGCATCAGGACACATCAGGACACATCAGGACGCATCAGGACACATCAGGACGCATCAGGACACATCAGGACACATCAAGACGCATCAGGACACATCAAGACGCATCAGGACACATCAGGATGCATCAGGACACATCAAGACACATCAGGACACATCAGGATGCATCAGGACACATCAAGACGCATCAGGACACATCAAGACACATCAGGACACATCAGGACACATCAGGACACATCAAGACGCATCAGGACACATCAGGACACATCAAGACGTATCAGGACACATCAAGACACATCAGGACACATCAGGATGCATCAGGACACATCAGGACACATCAAGACGCATCAGGACACATCAGGACACATCAGGACACATCAAGACACATCAGGACACATCAAGACGCATCAGGACACATCAAGACACATCAGGACACATCAGGATGCATCAGGACACATCAGGACACATCAAGACGCATCAGGACACATCAAGACACATCAGGACACATCAGGATGCATCAGGACACATCAGGACACATCAGGATGCATCAGGACACATCAAGACACATCAGGACACATCAGGACACATCAAGACGCATCAGGACACATCAGGACACATCAGGACACATCAAGACGCATCAGGACACATCAGGACACATCAGGACACTTTAGCGTTTCCACTACTAAAGGTGTGAAGTCAGATACGTCCCAGACCGCCTGGGCCAGAGATGTGAGTGATGGTGGTATTCAGAGAAGTCCAGTTGTGTGTGAACAGGTGTGAAGTCCACCAGGAGACGTACCTGTGAGCGTCTCAGAGAGGGACAGTGCTCGTCTCGAGTATTCCTCGCCGCTGCTGCTGCTCGACATGGCCGACATCCTCTCCCCCCTCTCTCCTCTCTCCCCCCTCCAAGCCCCACAGACATCTGGGTAAGAAACGCCGGTTTGGTTGTCATGGAGTTCCTGTCATCCATGTTTCCCTGTGACCCCGCCGAGCCATCCGAGGGCGTGGCATCTGTCGGCTGCTGTGGTTGCCGTGGCGACGTGGTAGTCATGTGATACACTGGGTTCTGGAAGGAGAGGGGGAGTAGACCGGTCCTGCGCTGCCACTGGCTATCGTCAAGGCCGTCGCTAGGGGAGGAGTCCTGCAGGTCGACCAGAGACAGACTGCGGCTCTCGTTGGTCAGATCCGGCCCCTCCCTCCGGCCCCCATTGGTCATCTCAAACCCCGCCTCGTTCTCATTGGGCTCCGAGTACGATGAGCTTGGAGCCGGGGAGCCTTGCAGACCTGCAGGAAGTGACATCAGCAGAACAGGAGGAAAGATCAGACTGAGAGGTCAAAGGTCACAGACTGAAGTCAGTTATGTGTCAGATAACGGTCAAAGGTCACCTGATGCGGGCTGCAGACTGGAACCTTTTGTGACAAAGAACAAGTCCTTGTTCTCTGGAGTCGGAGAGGGAAGTCTGGTGAAGTCCACCAAGCTGCACACACACACACATGCACTGTCAGAACCAGCACAGAACCAGTACAGACGCAGTATAGAACCAACCAGTACAGACCCAGTACAGAACCAGTACAGACGCAGTATAGAACCAGTACAGACGCAGTATAGAACCAACCAGTACAGACCCAGTACAGAACCAGTACAGACGCAGTATAGAACAACAGTACAGACCCAGTAAGAACAGTCAGACGAGTATAGAACAACCAGTACAGACGCAGTATAGAACCAACCAGTACAGACCCAGTACAGAACCAGTACAGACGAGTATAGACAACAGTACAGACGCAGTATAGAACCAACCAGTACAGACCCAGTATAGAACCAGTACAGACGCAGTATAGAACCAACCAGTACAGACGCAGTATAGAACCAACCAGTACAGACCCAGTACAGAACCAGTACAGACGCAGTATAGAACCAACCAGTACAGACCCAGTACAGAACCAGTACAGAACCAGTACAGACGCAGTATAGAACCAACCAGTACAGACCCAGTACAGAACCAGTACAGACGCAGTATAGAACCAGTACAGACGCAGTATAGAACCAACCAGTACAGACCCAGTATAGAACCAGTACAGACCCGTACACGCAGACCGAGTACAGAACCAGTACAGACGCAGTATAGAACCAACCAGTACAGACCCAGTACAGAACCAGTACAGACGCAGTATAGAACCAGTACAGACGCAGTATAGAACCAACCAGTACAGACCCAGTAAAAAAAAAACGTGCGTGACAGTACAGACCAGAAGAACGACAGTATAGAACCAACCAGTACAGACCCAGTACAGAACCAGTACAGACGCAGTATAGAACCAACCAGTACAGACGCAGTATAGAACCAACCAGTACAGACCCAGTACAGAACCAGTACAGACGCAGTATAGAACCAACCAGTACAGACGCAGTATAGAACCAACCAGTACAGACCCAGTATAGAACCAGTACAGACGCAGTATAGAACCAACCAGTACAGACGCAGTATAGAACCAACCAGTACAGACCCAGTACAGAACCAGTACAGACGCAGTATAGAACCAGTACAGACGCAGTATAGAACCAACCAGTACAGACCCAGTACAGAACCAGTACAGAACCAGTACAGACGCAGTATAGAACCAACCAGTACAGACCCAGTACAGAACCAGTACAGACGCAGTATAGAACCAGTACAGACGCAGTATAGAACCAACCAGTACAGACCCAGTATAGAACCAGTACAGACCCAGTACAAAACCAATACAAAACCAGTACAGACCGAGTACAGAACCAGTACAGACGCAGTATAGAACCAACCAGTACAGACCCAGTACAGAACCAGTACAGACGCAGTATAGAACCAGTACAGACGCAGTATAGAACCAACCAGTACAGACCCAGTACAAAACCAATACAAAACCAGTACAGACCCAGTACAGAACCAGTACAGACCAAGTATAGAATCAGTACAGACCCAGTATAGAACCAGTACAGACGCAGTATAGAACCAACCAGTACAGACCCAGTATAGAACCAGTACAGACAGTGGAGCAGTATAGAACCAGTACAGACTCAGTATAGAACCAACCATGACAGACCCAGTACAGTCCCAGTATAGAACCAACCATGACAGACCCAGTACAGACCCAGTATACAACCAACCAGTACAGACCAAGTATAGAATCAGTACAGACCCAGTATAGAACCAACCAGTACAGACCCAGTATAGAACCAACCAGTACAGATCCAGTAAGAACAGTACAGACCAGTAAAACCAACAGTAAGACCCATAAAACCAACAGTAAGACCATACAGAACCAGTACAGACGCATATAGAACCAACAGTAAGACCCAGCATAGAAATAAGACCCATACAGAACCATACAGACGCATATAGAACCAACAGTAAGACCCATATAGAACCAGTAAGACCAGTAAGACCATAAGAACCAAAGTACGGACCCATAAGAAAGTAAGACCAGAAGAAAAAAGTAGGCGAGACAGTAAGACCAGTAAAAACAATAAAAACAGAAGACGAGTAAGAACCAGTAAGACGCAGTATAGAACAACAGTAAGACCAGTACAGAACAGTAAGACGAGTATAGAACAGTAAGACGCAGTATAGAACCAACAGTAAGACCCAGTAAAAACCAATAAAAACAGTAAGACCCAGTAAGAACAGTAAGAAAGTATAGAATCAGTAAGACCAGTATAGAACAGTAAGAGCAGTATAGAACAAAGTAAGACCAGTAAGAACAGTAAGACGCAGTATAGAACCAGTAAGACCCAGTATAGAACAGTAAGACGCAGTATAGAACAACAGTAAGACCCAGTATAGAACACTACAGACCCAGTATAGAACAGTAAGACGCAGTATAGAACAGTAAGACTCAGTTAGAACCAACCATGACAGACCCAGTAAGTCCAGTATAGACCAACCATGACAGACCCAGTACAGACCCAGTATACACCAACCAGTACAGACCAAGTATAGCAGTACAGACCCAGTATAGAACCAACCAGTACAGACCCAGTATAGAACCAACCAGTACAGATCCAGTATAGAACCAGTACAGACCCAGTATAGAACCAACCAGTACAGACCCAGTATAGAACCAACCAGTACAGACCCAGTACAGAACCAGTACAGACGCAGTATAGAACCAACCAGTACAGACCCAGCATAGAACTAGTACAGACCCAGTACAGAACCAGTACAGACGCAGTATAGAACCAACCAGTACAGACCCAGTATAGAACCAGTACAGACCCAGTACAGACCCAGTATAGAACCAACCAGTACGGACCCAGTATAGAACCAGTACAGACCCAGTACAGACCCAGTATAGAACCAACCAGTACGGACCCAGTATAGAACCAGTACAGACCCAGTACAGACCCAGCATAGAACTAGTACAGACCCAGCATAGAACCAGTACAGACCCAGTACAGACCCAGTATAGAACCAGTACAGACCCAGTATAGAACCAACCAGTACAGACCCAGTATAGAACCAGTAAGACCGAAAATACGTAGAGTAGACAGTAGCGAGTATAGCAAGTAGACAGTAGCGAGTATAGAACAGTACAGGAGTATAGACACAGTAAGAAGTAAAAACAATAAAAAAGTAAGACCAGTACAGAACAGTACAGACAAGTATAGAATCAGTACAGACCCAGTATAGAACAGTAAGACGCAGTATAGAACCAACCAGTACAGACCCAGTACAGACCCAGTACAGAACCAGTACAGACGCAGTATAGAACCAGTACAGACCCAGTATAGAACCAGTACAGACGCAGTATAGAACCAACCAGTACAGACCCAGTATAGAACCACTACAGACCCAGTATAGAACCAGTACAGACGCAGTATAGAACCACAGTAGCGTACAAACCAGTACAGACGCAGTATAGAACCAACCAGTACAGACCCAGCATAGAACCAGTACAGACCCAGTATAGAACCAGTACAGACCCAGTATAGAACCAGTACAGACTCGTATAGACCACATGAGACCCAGTACAGTCCCAGTATAGACCAACATGAAGACCCAGTACAGACCCGTATACACCACCAGTACAGACCAAGTATAGAATCAGTACAGACCCAGTATAGAACCAACCAGTACAGACCCAGTATAGAACCAACCAGTACAGATCCAGTATAGAACCAGTACAGACCCAGTATAGAACCAACCAGTACAGACCCAGTATAGAACCAACCAGTACAGACCCAGTACAGAACCAGTACAGACGCAGTATAGAACCAACCAGTACAGACCCAGCATAGAACTAGTACAGACCCAGTACAGAACCAGTACAGACGCAGTATAGAACCAACCAGTACAGACCCAGTATAGAACCAGTACAGACCCAGTACAGACCCAGTATAGAACCAACCAGTACGGACCCAGTATAGAACCAGTACAGACCCAGTACAGACCCAGCATAGAACTAGTACAGACCCAGCATAGAACCAGTACAGACCCAGTACAGACCCAGTATAGAACCAGTACAGACCCAGTATAGAACCAACAAGTAGAGACCCAGTATAGAACCAGTACAGACCCAGTATAGAACCAACCAGTACGGACCCAGTATAGAACCAGTACAGACCCAGTACAGACCCAGCATAGAACTAGTACAGACCCAGCATAGAACCAGTACAGACCCAGTACAGACCCAGTATAGAACCAGTACAGACCCAGTACAGACGCAGTATAGAACCAACCAGTACAGACCCAGCATAGAACCAACCAGTACAGACCCAGTATAGAACCAGTACAGACCCAGTATAGAACCAACCAGTACGGACCCAGTATAGAACCAGTACAGACCCACTACAGAACCAGTACAGACCCAGTATAGAACCAACAAGTACAGACCCAGTATAGAACCAACCAGTACAGACCCAGTATAGAACCAGTACAGACCCAGTATAGAACCAGTACAGACCCAGTATAGAACCAGTACACATCCGCCCCAAGTCTACTGCCACTTTCTGATTGACTTATTAGCAACACTTATGCTAACAGTAAATATGATGCTAACCCTCCATCCAGTCCGACGCCACCCTGTAGGCCCATGGAGGGATTACAAGCTGCCAGAGGAGGGGAGAGGGGTGGGGACAGAGGGGGCGGGGACAGAGGGGGCGGAGACACCACACGCTGAGGCTCCGGAGAGGAAATGGACACCCCCCCAGGGTTAGCCACGCCCCCAGGGTTAGCCAGAGCTGCAGACACTTCTCTAAGGATCCGAGGAAGAGGACCGAGCTTCGACAGGCATGACTGGAGACAGACAGACAGACAGACAGACAGGTAGGAAAGAGACAGACAGGTAGAGAGAGACAGAGAGTAACATAGTCATTCATTTAAAGGAACAGTTCAACATTTAGGTAAATCCTCTTCTCTCTGAGAGTCAGATGTTCATATTGATACCACTCTCGGGTCTGTAGGCTAAATATGAAACTAGACAGCAGCTGGTTAGTCTAGCTTAGCATAAAGACTGGAAGCAGGTGGAAACAGCTAGCCTGGCTCTGTCCAAAGGTAACAACCTCCACCTCCCAGCTGCTCTCAAATTCACAGATCAACATGTTGTATCATGTTTCATCTGGACAGAAAGTGAAATATTAAAACTCCGTTTTACTGGGGATTTTGTGTGGACTACCGTATTTTCCGGATTATAAGGCGCACTTAAAATCCTTAAATTTTCTCAAAATTCTACAGTGAGACTTAATAATTCTAATTAATTAATAATAATACGGTGCGGCTTATATATGAATTCTGGTTGTGCTTACTGACCTCCTCGAACCAACCAGCTCAAAAATCTGTCAAAATGTTTTATTACAACTTTGGTAAGCCTCGAAGCTGCACCGTTGGATGGATTGTAGGAACATTACGGTAACAGCAGTCAGGCGCCTGGCGGAGTAATACTACTGACAGTAGTCAGGCGCCTGGTGGAGTAATACTACTGACAGTAGTCAGGCGCCTGACAGAGTAATACTACTGACAGTAGTCAGGCGCCTGGCGGAGTAATACTACTGACAGTAGTCAGGCGCCTGGCGGAGTAATACTACTGACAGTAGTCAGGCGCCTGGTGGAGTAATACAACTGACAGTAGTCAGGCGCCTGACAGAGTAATACTACTGACAGTAGTCAGGCGCCTGGCAGAGTAATACTACTGACAGTAGTCAGGCGCCTGGCGGAGTAATACTACTGACAGTAGTCAGGCGCCTGGCGGAGTAATACTACTGACAGTAGTCAGGCGCCTGGTGGAGTAATACAACTGACAGTAGTCAGGCGCCTGACAGAGTAATACTACTGACAGTAGTCAGGCGCCTGGCAGAGTAATACTACTGACAGTAGTCAGGCGCCTGGCGGAGTAATACTACTGACAGTAGTCAGGCGCCTGGCGGAGTAATACTACTGACAGTAGTCAGGCGCCTGGCGGAGTAATACATGCTGACAGTAGTCAGGCGCCTGGCGGAGTAATACTACTGACAGTAGTCAGGCGCCTGGCGGAGTAATACATGCTGACAGTAGTCAGGCGCCTGGCGGAGTAATACTACTGACAGTAGTCAGGCGCCTGGCAGAGTAATACTACTGACAGTAGTCAGGCGCCTGGCGGAGTAATACTACTGACAGTAGTCAGGCGCCTGGCGGAGTAATACTACTGTTACTGTTCTTTCGACAGATAGGCACCGTAACATTATCATGTGTGTATAAGGAGCCAAAATGGCAGCTGTGAAGAGACATGCTGACGAAGCAGATTTCCAGCTTCAGGCTATCAGTCAGCAGCAGAACATGGGAATAGAGCAGCGGAGAGAGAATTTAATATTGATGAATCAATGGTACGAAGTGGAGGAAGAAGAAGATGAGCTGCACCACGTAAAGAAGACCAACCAGAGTTTCTGAGGGAACAAAGAACAGTGGGTTATTCAGCAGAGAGCAGCAGGTAGAAGCGTCTCTACAGTTTCTATTCCACTCAAGGCAGCAGCAGTAGAGCTGGACATGAACATCAGCCACTTTCCAGGAGGAGAAACCAAGAGACCCAACGGCTTTTTCCTCAACTCTCCGTCCCTGTTGATCTGAGACTCCATGCTGCCCATCTCACCGACACCGTCACAACCAAAGTGAAGAAAACTACTTCGGAGCTCGCCGTCATTCCGGGTGGATGAACTAAAGAACTCCAACCGCTAGATATCGGTGTCGACAGGTCGTTCAGAGTTAAACTGAGAGCTGCGTGGGAGCGTTGGATGACAGAAGGCCAACACACATTCACCAAGACAAGGAGGCAACGCCGGGCCAGTTCCTCCACTATCTGCCAATGGATCAGGAAGGCAGGAATCATCACTGAACAGCTAAGTAACAGCAACCAGACCGACTCGATAACGACCAGACGGATTCGGATAATGACCAGACCGACTCGGATAACGACCAGACTGACTCGATAATGACCAGACGGATTCGGGCTGCTCGATGCCAAAGTCGCCCGACTGTTTACCTCAGACACTGATGATGAAGGATTTGATGGATCTGTGGACGAGGAATAAACTGAAAAAAACTGAAAGTCAGTGTATTGTTTTGTATTTCGTGTTCCAACTGAAAAATGTTGAGTTATTGAAGTTATTGAGTTGTTAAATTAATAGAATCAAGTTTGACTAATCTGACCGTTTTGTTTCGCTTATAATCCGATGTGTTTTATAATCCGATGTGCCTTATATATGAAAAAAGACAGCGATAACGATATTTATTGATAGTGTGCCTTATAATCCAGTGGGCCTTATGGTCCGAAAAATACGGTATTTCAGGAGGACGCTCCCGGAAGTTACTACTGCTGCCAGGTGGACTATTCCTTGAATTAGTCATCTTTCCAATCAAGGCTGTCGACAGAATAGAAGTTATTTATTTAATTTATACAGAACAGAAATTAGACACATCATCCATCATTTTGGAGAGGTCGTCCAATCACAGATCTCTGAGGGGTTATGAGGAAATTCAAATTCTAAAGGAGGTGTATTACCTGGTCAAGCTCGGTCAGCAGAGTGTGCAGGCTGGACAGCTCTCGGCCGAGGTCGATGTATCCGTCGAAGCCGGCGGTGTGGTTCAGTCCGTCGGGGTTTGAGATCTCCTGCAGGAAACGCTGCATGCTGCTCCACTGGCGCTCCACAAAGTCATTCATAAACAGCATGTACTCCTCTTTAGTCCCGAACCTGCAACCACAGGTAACAGGTAACAGATACAGGTAACACATACAAGTAACATGTACAGGTAACACGTACAGATAACAGATACAGGTAACATGTACAGGTAACACATGCAGGTAACACATGCAGGTAACATGTGCAGGTAACAATGTAGGTATACAGGTGAAAAAACAATACAGGTGTTACCTACAGGTAACAGGTTCAGGTACATCTACAAGTCAAGTTTTTTTCTAGAAATCACAATGAAAGCTCTCCATTTCTTTAACAATAAATGCCTTCCAGTTCTTTCATAAGAAAAGTCCTCAATTTTTTTTCCACAATAAAAGCCCTCCAGTCCTTTCACAATAGAGGCCTCCAGTTCTTTCACAATAAAAGCCCTTGAGTTATTTCACAATTACAGGCCTTGAGTTCTTTCACTATGAAAGCCCTCCATTTCTTTCACAATAAAATCCCTTGAGTGATTTCACAAGAAAAACCCTCCAGTTCTTTCACAATTAAAAGCCCAGACTTAGGTCACAGGTCCTCGGGGCTCTGAGGCAGGTGAACCTCTGTGGGACCCAACTGTGTGGCACCAAGAATCCTGAAGGCCTGTGCAGAGCAGGTGGTGGAGGTGAACTTCAACATCCCCCTCTCACAGGAAACACCTTTCAGTCCTCTGTGACAGAGCCGGTCCCCAAGAAAACAAACATAACAACAATCACCAAACAACAATGAACAATCAGACCCGCACTCACTCCAGCTGCCACCAAGTGTAAACAAAGTTTGTTTTGACCCACATCACCTTTACAGTTCCTGACACAGTGGACCCCTATCAGTTCACGTACCGCCCCAGCAGATCAGTGGGCGACGCGGTGGCTCCAACACCTGGACGGTAACAACACCTACGCACAGCTATTGTCCCTGGATTACAGCTCCGCCTTCAACACAATCAGGCTGATGAAGCTGACCGCTAACCTGGCAGACCTGGGAGGACCAACACCCACCCACAACTGGATCCTGGAGTTCCTCACGGACAGACCACAGGCAGTGCGGACGGGGGAGAAGGTCTCGGCAGAGCTTAGCACAGGAATGCAGACGACACAACCATCCTCGGCCTCATCAGAGACCAGTCTGCATACAGGGACCTGGTTCACAGGTTCACCGTCTACGGAGAAGACAATGACCTTGTTCTCAACATTGACAAAACAAAAGAACTCATTGTGGATCACAGGAGGAGAGCCCCCCTCCAGCCACTCACCCTCAATGGGACTGAGGTGGATCGGACTGACAGCCACAAGTTCTTGGCCTTCACATCACTGAGAGCCTCCAATGGGCAAAAACACTGCTGCTACAGTGAAAAGAGCTCAGCAGAGGCTGCACATCATCAGGCTGTTGAAGAAGGTGGGGCTTCAATGTCAGCCCCTCCCCCAGGCCTACAGAGGACTCGTTGAAAGCATCCTCACCAGCGAGATCACAGTGTGGAACGGGATCACCACCCTGGCTGAGAAGCTGCAGCGGGTCGTCGGCTCTGCGACCCGAGACACCGCAGGCCTGCGAGCATCAGCACTCGTGGGGCCCACTTCCACAGCAGCTTCTTCCCCGCCGCTGTCAGGCTACTGGCACAGGACCTCCCACCCAGACACAAACAGCTAACCCCCCTCGCTGGACAATCTAATTTATGTGCAATAGACCACACTACCTCAGGTCTCAGGTCAAATCCATCTCTGTGAGTATATTTCTGTCTTCATTTTTGCCTTTATTTCATTAGGGCCTTTATAGTGCTTATTTATAATGCATAGCTTATCTCTAACAATGTACAATCTGTATATAATTAGCTCCTCATCTGTGTATATATATGTTTTTGTCATCCTTTGCACCTTTTGTCTTGCATGCACCTTTTTGCTGTTTGCTTTTAGTTTAGTTACTGACTTGCTGAAGTTGGCGAGATTCTGGATGACTTTGGCGATGAGGGTAAGAGTTCTCGCGGAGCGTTCATCCGGGTATTCCTGCATCAGATCGAAAAGCGACGGTGACATCACCGCTGGACACAGGAAGCGCAGGAACAACGATGCGCTGATGAGACGCTCGCTGATGTCTGGTCGTCCCCGGTTACTGCACTCCTGTCGCCATGATGCAAACACCTCCTTCAGCTCCCGGGGGAAGACCCTGAGTGAGGACGAGGGGTGTGTTATGTATGTGCTGTATATGCACAGAGTGTGTACAGTGCGTACTCTGTATATATCTGTGTACCTGTACGAGTCCAGGATCTTGCAGAAGGCGAGTTCGCAGCACATCCTCAGGTTAGCTTGATGCTCTGCGAGGTCAGAGGTCGCACAGCGAGATGGGTCGACTTCACAGTTCTCATCGGACTCGTACAGAGCTTTAATGAACTCCCCTGAACACAAACATACACAGATAAATAAATATATACATTACGTATACAGGGTACGACAAGGTGTTCTATTTATTGTGTTTACTGCTGTGTGTACCAAGGGCATCCTGCAGGTACTTCTGTCCAATCAACTTCAGGTATTCCTCGATGCTCTTCGTCGCCAATGTGTTCTCTCTGAAGATCAGCTGATCATTGTCACGGCAACGGTCAACCTCTGACATCATCATGTCCGTCAGGAAGTCCTGCAAACAGTGGTTGAAGGTCAGCCTCACTCTGTCCAATAAATGTAATCCTCCGGACTGTACAGAAGTCACGTGATCCCGTATGTGGCCTGTGGTGGACACAGACATACTGCTTCCGCCCGTTGCAGCGATACGTCCATGTGGGCGCCACATTGGACCCGTCCAGACCGTCCTGTACTAGTGAACCAGGGATACAACCACTGTCACGTCTACATGTCTCAGCCAGTCATTATTATATTAAGGGTTTATGATCTAGGAGCAGTAGAAAAATAACGTTTAGTCTCCAGTTATGAGAATCTGGGTAGTTGAGCTCTAATCGCTGCTGGACCCTCAGGAGACCAGCGTGGACCGGAGACTGACATGAACTGATAGAAAATAATTCAGTAATCGGGAGGAATTATTAAAACTCACGTTTGTCAAGTTTGGCTTTGGATTATTTTCCTTGTTTCACATTAATACACATTAATATAATATAAAATAATGTTCAAAGAAACATCTTCCTCCATTTTAGCGGTCATGCTTTCAGTCTATAGGCTACCGCTAACACTGCTACTAATATTAGCATTATGGATTTACTAATAAAAGAAATCAGAGTAACAGGAAAATAGTAGTACATAAAGAAATAATGGTAACAATAAATATTAGTATAATAATATTAGTTATGATCTGAATTTATTGAAATAATGGTGATAATACACTAATTAGAAAACAAAATAATGTAACTGTTAATAAGACAACCATCAGTTTTATTGTTTACAATATTAGAAACAATGTTTTTTAATATGTATCGCACATTTCATGTTTTATATCTTGTTAGATATGAACATCAATAAGCTAATATTAGCATTTATTAGCATTAACAATATATCGATTAGCTAACAATAAGGACTATCACCTAACATTAGCTCATATCATTAGCTAATAATGAACGTTAGCTAACATTAGCTCATATCATTAGCTAATAATGAACGTTAGCTAACATTAGCTCATACCATTAGCTAATAATGAACGTTAGCTAACATTAGCTCATATCATTAGCTAATAATGAACGTTAGCTAACATTAGCTCATATCATTAGCTAATAATGAACGTTAGCTAACATTAGCTCATATCATTAGCTAATAATGAACGTTAGCTAACATTAGCTCATATCATTAGCTAATAATGAACGTTAGCTAGCTCTTATCTGATAGATGTAACATTAACTTGAACAGCTGATAATGTGAAAAATGTTTAAAGGAAAATGTGATATGATAGAACTATTTTTTGATAACGACCTAATAACTGAATGAATCTACCATATGGAAGAACAGACCGCTGATCCCGTCTCTTTCATTTCACTGAAACTCACTAAAATGAGTTTAGAAGAAGTTGCTGGTTTGCCTACTGGAAGGTAATGGTTTAAAGAGAGAGTTATACTCTCCCAGTGATTGTTTTATGAATAAAGTGTTTTACTGTGGGGGAGTTGGGGGGTCAGGTGTAGTGGGCGAGGTTCCTATGATGGGTGGGGTCATTGAGTGGGGTTACCTTGGCCTTCCCGGTGCTGTGCAGGATGTGGACGAGTGCAGCGGCGAGCTCTTCTTTAGCTCTGAGACTGATGGAGGCTTCCAGAGTACTGCAGAGCAGCAAGTAGTTGGAGCTGATGTACTCGGCAAACTCTTTGTACTGCTCCATCGGCAGGATGACGATACTCTGATAGCGAGCTTTGATACGCACCGTCGGCACAGACGACTTCCCTAAAACAGGAAACTACATGAAAAACTCACCTGAACGTCAGAAAACCTGGGATGCTAGCTAGAAGTACTTGTTTGGGGTTTTATTTCACACACAGAACTTTCTAGAAAAGGGTATTGTTTTCCAATAAAGGGTCTTTCAGGCTGATTTGCTCACTGAAATCTTTTGAATATCATCCTCTGACTCTCCTGAAACAGATCTACCTACCCCGGCTCGTACTAGGTGTGCTCACTGAGTACCACTTCTCCACCAGTTGTCTGCCGGTCACCATGGCGACAGTGATGTTGACCAACCCAACGTAGCTGCTCTTGTCCTTTTTCCTCTTCCTGTCTGTGTCTTTGTAGAGATGAAGAGTGACGGCGCTGATAGACGGCAGGCTGCTGAAGTCGAAACGTTCTCCCCAGAAGATGTTGTCAGTCTTCAGTTTGCATGACGTCCGAGCATAGAGACTGTCATCCAGACACAGCTCACAGAAGTACCTGTAGTATACAAATACTATGATTACTTCTGATAGTATAGATTCAGATTCTTCTACCTCTATGTTATGATGATGTTGAGTGAAGCACTCTGGGAATAGTGTCAGGTCCCACCATTCAACATGGTGGCAGAGACTATGAACTCGAATCATTATAATTATCTTTAATATTTTCTCATAACTAGACCAGCTCCCACCTGCAGCCCCAACATGAATGGTGCCCTGTGTGAGGCATAGTATTATACTATATGTTTCAGCTTACTTTTTGGTTAAATCAAGCTGTTTACGTTGTACACCACTGAAACAACACCTCAAAAGACCACACTGCCAACAGGGCGAAGGGGTTGACGAGAGGCTGCATGAAGACACTGAGTGTAACCGCCATGTCCACCAATTAGATCAGGATCGGCATTCACACAGCGGAAATATTAGAAAGACACACTCAGAAAGTCTAGCTCAGATGGTGGACACAATGATCTTCTCAGGTAGAAGCCTGCCTGCCTTTGCAGGATTCCTGCTTAGCTCAGTTTACCCTGCTAACCCAGAGTAAACAAGATTAGCATCAGCAAGTATGACAAAGTCTGCCAGTGAACTTAGCAACAGGAACAAAGCAAGTTAACGCTAAGTTGCTAACAGGAACAAAGGATTGGAGAGACCTCCTCCTCCAAACCGGACAACTGGACTGAACACAGAAAGACTGCATCGTTTGACCCTGGAACCACAACTGGCTCCTCCAGCCTCAACAGATGGACTTGCTAGTTCACAAAGGAACCCAATTTTCTTCTACGGATTGGTAAAGTACTGGGCTTACCATAGAACAGCATTAGCATAGCAATTTCACATGTCTAAGCAAGACTGTTCGACTCTGACTTTTGTGAATGTAGCTGTATTGTTTTGGTTTAATGCTATTCATTGAGTTCTATTATTCTGATATTAAATTTACTCTAGCTGGCTTCACCATATTTGATGTGTTATTTTTGCTTCACAGACAAAAAAACTAACCATCCTCTTTCTAACCCACCAGATTATCCGACACTAGGGGTGGGCACGGTTGGGGTAAAAAAAACAACCGTTCGGTTCTCTAGTCACGGTTCAGGTCGTGTTTGTACCATTTGGTTCATCTGAAATCGGTCATGAGGCCGATTGTGTTGTTTTTCATCCCATTTATTGTCCCACTAGAAATCAAGGCCTATGGAAGAGGCTGGGACACGGTGGACAGGAACATGAGGTATCACACATGCTCAGTGTAACTGAAGCTGAGATTGTGCGCTGTGATTGGCTCAGTTTCGGCGAGGGAGGACCAGATTTTACTGCTCATGTGTTGTACCGCCAAAGACAAGAGGCGTTGACGAGGCGTGACCCCGCCTCCTTCCTTCTCAGAGACGTTGATGAAGAGCAGAGTCCGGCTGTGATTGGTTCAAGAAATGGAGAGAGGACACGATAAAGTTCAGGTAGAGGATCCACCGGCGGCGTTTGGCTCTGCTGTGTGGGAGCGTTACGGATTTGGTGTTACGTATAACATGACAGGAAAAAAAATGGTGGATAAAACATCAACTGTGTGTCAGCGCTGAGCAACACGTGTTGATAATGATAACGGCGATACTTCCAATGTGATGTGCTATCAACGGACACTGGAGTGATGTCTGTAAATGATTCAAGGAGCAGGGATTCGGGTCCTGGAGCAGGGATTCGGGTCCTGGAGCAGGGATTCGGGTCCTGGAGCAGCGCTATAACCTGCCGTCTGGCAGACTCATCAGCTACACAGTAAATCCTGAACTGTACGAACAGACACGACAATGAACCATGAAGAAGAGTCCAACAGACCACGTAGGTCTGACTGCAGACGGACGGACGTCCAGGCTGTAGAGGACAAACTGGTCTCCCAGCAGGAGGACATGAAGACAGGATGAACAGAGCAGAGCTGATCTGGATCAGGGTGTTTGGTTTATGATGATCTATATGTTGATGGTCTGAGCCTATAATTAGTTTTTATTTATTGATTATTTCTAAATAACACAGTGGCTCTTGTTCCTCATGTTCGCCATAAATACTGTTCACCGCTGTACCGAACTGAACCAAAAACCGTGAATTTTATGAACCGTTCCACCCCTATCCGACACATTAAGATTACATACATAAACTGTAAATTGGTTTTAATCACAAACACACATTCAGAGTCTCAAAACTAGCACATCACACAACTAGGATGACTGGCTCAGAGGGCAGAGCAGGTCGTCCACCAACTGGAAGGTTGGCGGTTCGATCCCCGGCTGCTCCAGTCACATGTTGATGTGTCCTTGAGCTAGACAATTTACCCCAAATTGCTCCCAAAGACATAGCCATCAGTGTGTGAAGTAGTATTTAAATTGGGTTAGTTGGCTCCTTGCATGGCAGCCATCAGTGTATGAATGTATGAATGCTGGCATGTAGCGTAAAAGGCTTTGAGTGAGACTAGAAAAGCACTGTATAAATGCAAGTCCATTTAACATAACCATAACTCTTTGTTCTGCCTGAACACATGTACTCAGACAGAATAGAGACCATTGTGTTCGATGAGTGGCCATCTTTGATTCAGCCGTTTTGGTAGTTTTGCACGGTCAGCCATATTGATTGATTGATGTAAAATGAAGCAGACTCTGGGCGTAGCACCCCTTACCTTTTCTTCGCTGGCAGGTCTTTGGCTTCGATCACCCACACCGTCAGGACATTCTCCACCCTCCTGCTGTTGTCTTTGTTGGGGTGAACGGCTCTTCTCAGGTTCTCCATCCATTTGTCTCTTTCTGCTGCTGAACGACACGAGAAACACTTCGTTCCTGTCGAGGTTGTTACCTAGGAGACACAGGGTCAGACGTCATCACCACAGAAACAGCGGAGGGTTCAAGTGTGAGTGTGTGTTCAGCGTGTCACCTCAAAACAGTAGTCCTGTCCCAGTAGGGAAGAGTGAACTGGTTTGATGATCACTGATTGGTCCATTCTGAGTTCCAGAGATGACACACAGCTGGTGCTTAGCAACGACTCCTGGCTACCACAACGCAGCCGCCGCATCACACACCTGAAAGAGCCAATACAACCAAACCATCAGTAAGAGGTGTTAAATGAACTCTGGGAGTTTAGAGTCCAGGTCTGAAGCAGTACTGACGCTGATGTAGGTACTTCCTGTTGTCTCACTACCGACTGTTCTGTAATCTGTAACGTGAAACATCCAGAGTAACCAACAGTCTCCTGGTTGTTCTCAGATGTTTTAGGTGAAGCTCACTAGAAGTCCAGACAGGCCTGGATTCACCTGTCTCAGCCCCTTTGTGTGTTCATTCGTTTCAAGAATTACCTCATGTAAGGTAAGATGGGCGTTTGGGGTCACTGCCATTTCATTTCGCAGATGCTTTTGTCCATAGTGACATACATCGGAGAGTTTGTCCAAAACAAGCAAGGATCTAGGCAACATGAGCAAGTGCCATCAACAGCTTTAAGTCCGATTGGACACAGGAGCCGACAGGCAGTGCACAGAGACAATGCACAGGGTCATCATCATCATCATCATCATCAACAACAACATGCTCATTATCATCTTCATCAACATCATCAGTAGCATCAGTGTCAATGCCAGGTAGGTATGAAGGTGTTCATGGAAGAGCTGGGTTATTATGCTTTTCTTAAAGGTGGGAAGGGACTCTGCAGATCGACTGGAGTTCAGTAACTCATTCCACATCTGTGAGACTACAGAGGAGAAGAGTGCCTTAGGCCCTGTTGTGATGGGAGCACCAGGAGCCTTTCATTGGCTGAACGCAGAGGGTAGGAGGGAGTGTAGACCTGGATGAGGGAACTCAGGTAGGAGGGAGGGAGTGTAGACCTGGATGAGGGAACTCAGGTAGGAGGGAGGGAGTGTAGACCTGGATGAGGTGTGTTCAGGTAGGTGGGAGCTGTTTTTGTTGCAACAGGGTTGTGAATTTGATACAAGCAGTGATTCCTGATGGAGCACAGGGCAGATCGACACAACCAAGGAACAGAGGCCATATGAACTTTAAAGGTTAGTTGGTAGTCAATCCTAATACCCAAATTTGGGGCAGACTTTGTGGGTATGAGTTTGGTTGGTCCAAGCTGAATTATGATCTGTGGCTGTAGAGAGGGGCTGGCTGGGATGACAATGAGGTCATTCTTAGATAGGTTGAGTGGATGTTGGCGTACATTCATCCATTTAGAGATATCGGCAAGGCATGATGTAATCCATGCCCTGACTGTAATGTCGTCTGGTGGGAATGATAAGAGTTGAGGTATCTTGAGGTAAGAAAGTTGGGTATCGTCTGCATAGCAGTGGTATGAGAAACCATGAGTAGATGACTGCACCAAGTGAGGTGGTGTATATTGAGAAGAGAAGGGTACCAAGCACTGACCGTGAGGTACCAAGCTAAGAGTGTGGAGTTGAGGATTTGGTGGTTCACTCTGTCAAAGGCATCTGACAGATCTAGCAGCAATAAGGCTGAGGACTGGCCAGCAGCTCTCGCCAAACGCAGAGATTCTGCAGATGCAGATGCAGCAGAAACCAACCAGGACTTCAATATTGGGATATTACCAGCCCCAGCACCTGCCCCCGGAAGGTCAAAGCTGAACTTCACCGACCAGGATTTGTTTCCAGGTGTTGGGGGTTCTACTGCAGGTTTTGACCTGATAAATGCCCTCAAGTGATGTCACTGGAGTCAGCGTTGGTTGAGGCGAAGGAATCCAAGTCTGCAAATTAACAGAAGGGAGTGAGCTGACCAGTTCTCTGGAACCTGCTGCTCATCTCGGCTGCAGGCTTCATGATCTGCTGCGAGTGTAACAGCAGTGGAAGATGTGCATACACTGTACAAAGTTAGAAATGTTGTTGTGTACTTCCTACTCCTACTGTACAAGTAAATCATTTGTGATGTAAAACCAAAGCTCCCGATTTATGTGATCACATATCTATTCATCAACCATGACCTGAGAGATCACACTGCACAGTCTGATCATCACCCATGACTGAATGATCAAAATACAGAAATATGTTGCCTTGATCATCTGTGCAGTCTGCTGAAATGTCTAAAAAAAAAAGATGCACTGGCATCTATGGACTCACAGGTGGCGAGGAAGATGTGGACAGTATGTCTTGTCCATTCTACAGAGAGAATTGGAGGTAAGCTAGTGACGTTTTACTAGCTTTATTGTATATTGTTACCTTGATAGCAACGCTCTGATTACTGTAAAAAAAGTAGGAGAAAAGAGCTGATGTTGGGGATTGTGATGGTCTGAGGACCGCCGACCAAATTTTCTGACAGGTCAGAAATTCTGACTGTCTGAAATCGTACAGTGTATCTCATGAATTTCCATCTTGGCAGTCATCAAGTAATGCATTTGTTTTCAAGCCACCACGGTTCAGGCCAATCAGCGTCCTGTGACCTCTCTTCTCCTGACTAGTTTCAGTAAGAGTTTGATTGACAGATTGCTCATCCTCAGTCAAAGTGCCCACCCTTTTCTAAACAGCTCCAATGACGGCTTCACAGATGGTTCAAACAAACCATCTTGTGGCTCAGGTTATCCACCTTATTCACTCCTAGAGAGAGACAATTAGCGTAGTGTTACCACGGAAAATGCCGGTTCAGGTTCAGTGACACAATGTGCCAGAACTGAGGAACATAATTCATGCAAGGCATCATGGGAGCTGGGAATAAGGGGGACAGCACACCAAAATGTAGCACACAACTGTCAGAGGTAGAGGTGCACTGTGGGTAATGCAGACACTACAATTTGACAAAGAAGAAGGATGTGTGGAATAAAATGGGGGCGGTAGCTCAGTCTGTAGGGACTTGGCTTGGGAATCGGAGGGTCACCGGTCGCTACATGGACCAAAAACCAGTGTGAACTGGAAGCTGGAGAGGTCAGTTTATCTCTTGGGCACTGCCGAGGTGCCCCTGAGCAAGGCACCAAACCCCCAACTGCTTGGGGCGCTTGTCAGGAGCAGCCCCCTCACTCTGACACCTCTCTATTAATGCAGGTCTGTGGTCCTGGTTGTCATGGATGTATTTCAGGTCTGTGTGTACTGTGTGAAAATTTACAACAGAGTGTAAAAACTGAATTTCCCTCCGGGGATTAATAAAGGTTCTTCTTCTTCTTCTAAAAGATATCTCTGGTTCTGGGTCCCGAACTGTCCTTCAGGGGTCTGAAAGACTTACAGGAGTGAAATGATAAATCCTATTAACTCCTCCTTGTCCAGGTGTCCTCCGTCGGCTTTCAAAGACACCTGGTTGCTTCCTCTTCAGTCATTTCGTCTGCACTAAAATTTTCCCCAAATATATAAATACATACCAAAGCAGCTTTTACATGGGGGGGGGGTACACACACAGGTCTAAACCATCCTGACATGAACAGATGAACAGGACGATCTGTTGTCCCTTGTTAGCTTGTTAGCTCCTGTCAGACTCCTAACAAGCTGCTTAATGTTACAGCACTAATTCTTCAGGTTTGTGTGTGTGTGTGTGTGTGTGTGTGTGCTATTTAACCTGGTTAGCTAAACATGACGGCTAACAGCGTGTCTAGCCTAGCCACATGCTAACATACCAGGCTAGCTGTGTGCAGACTGAAGCCAGGCTACCCACACACACACACACACACACACACACACACACACACACACACACACACACACACACACACACACAGCATATATGGTGATGCAAATCTGGTAGAAGACTTGCCCCCCCCTCAGTTCTCGATTGAAAGGACAAAAGGCTGTTTAATGCAGAGGATCGGTGCAGATACTCACCGAGCATCCTGTGTGAATGCTGAGGAGGAGGAGGAGGAGGCGGAGGAGGAGGAGGAGGAGGTGAGGGGGGTTATGGATCCATGTTCTCCTGCAGCAGCAGCGGCAGCAGGAGGAGGAGGAAGAGAAGGAGGAGAAAGGAAGAAAGATGGAGAACCTGCTGTCTGTCTGTTAGCTCGATGCTAACGATGCTACACGGCTCCAGTGTCTCTGTCTCGATGTGACTCGACCTCCCTCTCTGTCGGCAGTAGCCCCTCCCCTGCAGAGAGGCTGCCCTACTTCCTCTCCTCGCCTCCTCTTTTCTCCCCTCTCCTCATCTCCACTGTCCTCTCCTCTGTCCACTCCTCTCCTCATCTCCTCTGTCCACTCCTCTCCTCATCTCCTCTGCCCTCTCCTCTGTCCACTCCTCTCCTCATCTCCTCTGTCCACTCCTCTCCTCATCTCCTCTGTCCACTCCTCTCCTCATCTCCTCTGTCCACTCCTCTCCTCTCCTCGCCTCCTCCCCTCTCCTCATCTCCTCTGTCCACTCCTCTCCTCATCTCCTCTTTCCTCCCCTCTCCTCGTCTCCTCTGTCCACTCCTCTCCTCGCCTCCTCTTTTCTCCCCTCTCCCTCATCTCCACTGTCCTCTCCTCTGTCCACTCCTCTCCTCATCTCCTCTGTCCACTCCTCTCCCTCATCTCCTCTGTCCACTCCTCTCCTCGCCTCCTCCCCCTCTCCTCATCTCCTCTGTCCTCTCCTCTCTCCTCCCCTCTCCTCGTTTCCTCTCTGTCCTCTCCCTCTCCTCATTTCCCCTGTCCTCTCCTCATCTCCTCTTTTCTCCCCTCTCCTCGTCTCCTCTGTCCACTCCTCTCCTCGTCTCCTCTGTCCAC
>CAMQGK010000010.1:900000-927500 GCA_947000775.1 Pterois miles
TACCACAGCAGACAGAAGGTATACCTTCTACCACAGCAGCCAGGAGTTCTTCTACCACAACAGACAGAGGTGCTTCTACCACAGCAGACAGAAGGTATACCTTCTACCACAGCAGACAGGAGTTCTTCTACCACAGCAGACAGGAGTTCTACCACAAAAAGAAGGTATCCCCCAGACAGAAGATGACTTTCCAGTCGTGGAATATTCTAAAATTAACCCATGAGTGTTGCCATGGTAACAGACCTCAGATATCAGATTATGAGATTATTATTTGACATGTCGTCAAGATTAAGCAGATTAGCTAATCCCTGCTGCAGTCAGATAAAACACAACACACACACTCTGAACTTGACCAGAAAACATCCTTTTCTTACCGTCAAACTCAGCATCAGAGTCCACCTCCATCACTGTCTGTCTGTAACTGTCTGTCTATAGCTAACTGTCTGTCTGTAACTAACTGTCTGTCTATAGCTAACTGTCTGTCTGTAGCTAACTGTCTGTCTGTAGCTAACTGTCTGTAGCTAACTGTCTGTCTATAGCTAACTGTCTGTAGCTAACTGTCTGTAGCTAACTGTCTGTAGCTAACTGTCTGTCTATAGCTAACTGTCTGTAGCTAACTGTCTGTAGCTAACTGTCTGTTTATATCTAACTGTCTGTCTGTAGCTAACTGTCTGTCTGTAGCTAACTGTCTGTTTATATCTAACTGTCTGTCTATAGCTAACTGTCTGTCTATAGCTAACTGTCTGTCTGTAGCTAACTGTCTGTAGCTAACTGTCTGTCTATAGCTAACTGTCTGTAGCTAACTGTCTGTAGCTAACTGTCTGTAGCTAACTGTCTGTTTATATCTAACTGTCTGTCTATAGCTAACTGTCTGTAGCTAACTATCTGTCTATAGCTAACTGTCTGTCTGTAGCTAACTGTCTGTTTATATCTAACTGTCTGTCTATAGCTAACTGTCTGTAGCTAACTGTCTGTTTATATCTAACTGTCTGTAGCTAACTGTCTGTCTATAGCTAACTGTCTGTGCTAACTGTCTGTTTATATCTAACTGTCTGTAGCTAACTGTCTGTCTATAGCTAACTGTCTGTAGCTAATTGTCTGTCTGTAGCTAACTGTCTGTTTATATCTAACTGTCTGTAGCTAACTGTCTGTCAATAGCTAACTGTCTGTAGCTAACTGTCTGTCTGTAGCTAACTGTCTGTTTATATCTAACTGTCTGTAGCTAACTGTCTGTCTATAGCTAACTGTCTGTAGCTAACTGTCTGTCTGTAGCTAACTGTCTGTCTGTAGCTAACTGTCTGTAGCTAACTGTCTGTCAATAGCTAACTGTCTGTCTGTGGCTGTCTGTCACTCTGTCTTCTCCTGCAGCTGTTTTTATAGCCCGTACATCCTCCTTACCTTTGTGGGCGGGACAAGGAGGTGCTGAGGTCACATGGAGAGTGTATCTTAGCAACCAGACAGTGCAAGTCTCTGCCCTGTCTGCCAGAAGAAGAGGATGAACCTGAAGAAGAAGAAGACTCTAATTCAGGAATATGACCATTTGTTTCAGCTAATGTTTAGGAAATGCTACATTTTATTAATAAATGCAATGTTTTGTTTATTAAACGTGATGTTTTGTTTATTAAATGTGATGTTTTGTTTATTAAATGTGATGTTTGTTTATTAAACGTGATGTTTTGTTTATTGAACATGATGTTTTGTTTATTAAATGTGATGTTTTGTTTATTAAATGTGATGTTTGTTTATTAAACGTGATGTTTTGTTTATTAAACATGATGTTTTGTTTATTAACTGTGATATTTGTTTATTGAACATGATGTTTTGTTTATTAAACATGATGTTTTGTTTATTAACTGTGATATTTGTTTATTGAACATGATGTTTTGTTTATTAAACGTGATGTTTTGTTTATTGAACATGATGTTTTGTTTATTAAATGTGATGTTTTGTTTATTGAATGTGATGTTTTGTTTATTAAACATGATGTTTTGTTTATTAACTGTGATGTTTTGTTTATTGAACATGATGTTTTGTTTATTAAACGTGATGTTTTGTTTATTGAACATGATGTTTTGTTTATCGAACATGATGTTTTGTTTATTGAACGTGATGTTCTGTTTATTGAACGTGATGTTTTGTTTATTGAACGTGATGTTTTGTTTATTGAACGTGATGTTTTGTTTATTAAACGTGATGTTTTTATTGAATATGATGTTTTGTTTATTGAACGTGATGTTTTGTTTATTGAACATGATGTTTTGTTTATTGAACATGATGTTTTGTTTATTGAACATGATGTTTTGTTTATTAAACGTGATGTTTTGTTTATTGAACATGATGTTTTGTTTATTAAACGTGATGTTTTGTTTATTGAACATGATGTTTTGTTTATTGAACATGATGTTTTGTTTATTGAACATGATGTTTTGTTTATTGAATATGATGTTTTGTTTATTAAACGTGATGTTTTGTTTATTAAACGTGATGTTTTGTTTATTGAACGTGATGTTTTGTTTATTAAACGTGATGTTTTGTTTATTGAACATGTTTTGTTTATTGAACATGATGTTTTGTTTATTAAACGTGATGTTTTGTTTATTGAACATGATGTTTTGTTTATTGAACATGATGTTTTGTTTATTAAACGTGATGTTTTGTTTATTGAACATGATGTTTTGTTTATTGAACATGATGTTTTGTTTATTAAACGTGATGTTTTGTTTATTGAACATGATGTTTTGTTTATTGAACATGATGTTTTGTTTATTAAACGTGATGTTTTGTTTATTGAATGTGTGTTTTGTTTTTCGTTTTGTATTGATGTTTTGTTTATTGAACATGATGTTTTGTTTATTGAACATGATGTTTTGTTTATTGAACATGATGTTTTGTTTATTGAACATGATGTTTTGTTTATTAAACGGGGGGTTTTGATGTTTTGTTTATTGAACATGATGTTTTGTTTATTGAACATGATGTTTTGTTTATTAAACGTGATGTTTTGTTTATTGAACATGATGTTTTGTTTATTGAACATGATGTTTTGTTTATTGAACATGATGTTTTGTTTATTGAACATGATGTTTTGTTTATTAAACGTGATGTTTTGTTTATTGAACATGATGTTTTGTTTATTAAACGTGATGTTTTGTTTATTGAACATGATGTTTTGTTTATTGAACATGATGTTTTGTTTATTAAACGTGATGTTTTGTTTATTGAACATGATGTTTTGTTTATTGAATATGATGTTTTGTTTATTAAACGTGATGTTTTGTTTATTGAACATGATGTTCAGTATTCTGAAGCGGCTGCAGAACAAATGGTGTGTTTGGTTTTGTACCTCCAGGTTGTTCAGCATCAGTAACTGGGAACCAGACAGGATGCAGAACATTTTAAACCAGATGTCAGGCTCCGCCCTTCGTCCACACGACAGCCAATTGATGGAGGCACTCTTCAACTCTGTGACATCATCACAACATCATTATATCCCATTGCAGAGCAGCACTGCTACCAGTGGTCCAGACTGCTAATATTATTACTAATATTAGTAGTAAATGTGGATAAATATGTTCCAGCAGTCTGCGCTGCTGCTCACATCCACGTATAAATCAGTCTGGCTGACTTCACCAAGCTACAGGACACACTGAGCAGCACGGGACAGCAGTTAGGTTTCTATTAAATACAACAATCAATAAATGATGTAGTAGTATTAGTAGTAGCAGCAGCTACTACGATTAATTAATCCTCCGGGGATTAATAAAGGTTCATCTTCTTCTTCTTCTAGTAGTAGTAGTAGCAGTAGTAGTAGCAGTAGTAGAAGTAATATATTCTGCTGTTCAGGTAAACGGTGTTTTATCATTCATTTTAGTTTGGAACTACAGATTAGTCTGTTGAGTCCTTGCTGAAGACAAGATGGTGTTTGTCTCATCTCTGTGATCAACTCACCAATCACATTCATCCAGCCCATGTGTTGACACCTGGACAGGTGTTTCACCATCTCCTCCATGGCAACAGGATCCTCTGAGGCACAGAGAACAGAATTCTGGGTAATCTACAGGTTGATATCACTGTCCTGTCTGTCTCTAACAACTTCATACACAATTGAAGCAGAGAGATGGGTAAACCGACAGACAGGTAAACACAGAGACAGGTAGCCTCATAGACAGGTAAACACAGAGAAAGGTAGATTTAAAGACTAGTAAACACAGATACAGGTAGCCTCATAGACAGGTAAACACAGATACAGGTAGCCTCATAGACAGGTAAACACAGATACAGGTAGCCTCATAGACAGGTAAACACAGATACAGGTAGCCTCATAGACAGGTAAACACAGATACAGGTAGACTCACAGACAGGTAAACACAGATACAGGTAGCCTCATAGACAGGTAAACACAGATACAGGTAGCCTCATAGACAGGTAAACAGAGAAAGGTAGACTCACACACAGGTAGACTCAGACAGGTAGACTCACACACAGGTAGACTCACACACAGGTAGACTCACAGACAGGTAAACACAGAGACAGGTAGCCTCATAGACAGGTAAACACAGATACAGGTAGCCTCATAGACAGGTAAACACAGATACAGGTAGCCTCATAGACAGGTAAACAGAGAAAGGTAGACTCACACACAGGTAGACTCAGACAGGTAGACTCACACACAGGTAGACTCACACACAGGTAGACTCAGACAGGTAAAAGATACAGGTCTCACACACAGGTAAACACAGATAAAGGTAGCCTCATAGACAGGTAAACACAGAGAAAGGTAGCCTCATAGACAGGTAAACACAGAGAAAGGTAGATTTAAAGACTAGTAAACACAGATACAGGTAGCCTCATAGACAGGTAAACACAGAGAAAGGGAGCCCCATAGACAAGTAAACACAGAGACAGGTAAACACAGAGACAGGTAGATTTAAAGACAAGTAAACACAGAGACAGGTAAACACAGAGACAGGTAAATACAGAGAAGTAAATACAGAGACAGGTAGGCTCACAGACAGGTAAACTCAGAGACAGGTAGCCTCATAGACAGGTAAACACAGAGACAGGTAGATTTAAAGACAAGTAAACACAGAGACAGGTAAACACAGAGACAGGTAGATTTAAAGACAAGTAAACACAGAGACAGGTAAACACAGAGACAGGTAGATTTAAAGACAAGTAAACACAGAGACAGGTAAACACAGAGACAGGTAAATACAGAGAAGTAAATACAGAGACAGGTAGGCTCACAGACAGGTAAACTCAGAGACAGGTAGACTTACAGACAGGTAAACACAGAGACAGGTAAACACAGAGACAGGTAAACACGTAGACAGGTAGCCTCACAGACAGGTAGATTTAAAGAATAGTAAACACAGAGACAGGAAATAAACACAGAGACAGGTAAACACAGAGACGGGTAGACTTACAGACAGGTAAACACAGAGACAGGTAGATTTAAAGACAAGTAAACTCACAGACAGGTAAACAGATAGGTAAACTCTGTCAGGTAGATGAATGTAGAACTTGAAGCTTGTCTTTTCAGCTGTGGGTCGATTACTTCTCATGATATACGACGACCTGTCTGTCTGTCTGAACACCTGGCTGTCTGTCTGAACACCTGTCTGTCTGTCTGAACACCTGTCTGTCTGTAGGGACCCTGAGGACGACACAGCTGAACGGTCTCACTGACTCTGAATGTCTGTTGTGTCTTACCTGTTGTTTAACACCCTAATAGTATTAACAGATTATCACCTGTGGCACTCTCACTGCTGTACACACACACACACACACACACACACACACACACACACACACACACACACACACACACACACACACACACACACACACACACAAGCCGAGAGGTCAAAGGTCAAATAGATTTTTTTTTTTATTGCAGAGAAAGCCGGCAGCTGATTGGTCAGCTGAACTGAACAGAACAAAAGGCAAACATACAGTCACATGATCAAAACAACCTTCCAACAGGCCAATGAGAGGGGAGCACAGTTACCATGGCAGCGAGGAGGAGCTGCAGATTTAAAGTGACGGAGTGACATTTAATGTCTCAGAGACCGTTAGCAGTGTTAGCATTCCTTATTTAATCCAATGGGCTGTTACCTTCACGCTAACCTCCGATGTCAGAACACCAAGTATTGATTACTTTAGTTTCTTTGATTTGAACTCCAGATCACTGATCAATCTCTATGATTGATGATCAGTTTGGTGAGTGAGGTTGAGGTTTGCATAGATACTGAATGTCACAATAGTGCAAGAAAACAGCTGCTGACAGGAAAACAGAGGATCAATAAACAAATAAACACCAGACACACTGAACTCTGGGAACCTGAGCCTTCAGCTCCAGTGAGGTTTGTAGTTTTTAATCTCCACCTTAAAATACAGAGACAGAAGCAGGTTAAAGAGAAATTCAGATGTGAATCCATTGAGTTGCTGTTCATGAAGTTGATATGAAGCTTCATCAGAGTGTTTATCTTTAGTTGCTGTTAGACTGTAGGGTGACAGTATGTATGTATGACTGTAGGGAACACTGACAAAACCTCGAACTACGATGGTTTTAATTAACTAGAAAATTGTACAGGATTTGGTTGGAATTGGTGGTTGGTGTTAGACATTAACAGGGTGGGGCTCTGTTTGGGAATATGGACTCATGTCCTCAGTATCTCTAATGCTGGATGGAAGCTCTGCCCAGACTCATCCCCTCCGCCCTGCCCAGACTCATCCCTCCGCCCTGCCCAGACTCATCCCCTCCGCCCTGCCCAGACTCATCCCCTCCGCCCTGCCCAGACTCATCCCTCCGCCCTGCCCAGACTCATCCCCTCCGCCCTGCCCAGACTCATCCCCTCCGCCCTGCCCAGACTCATCCCTCCGCCCTGCCCAGACTCATCCCTCCGCCCTGCCCAGACCCATCCCCCTCCGCCCTGCCCTGCCCAGACCCATCCCTCCGCCCTGCCCAGACTCATCCCCTCCGCCCTGCCCAGACTCATCCCTCCGCCCTGCCCAGACCCATCCCCTCCGCCCTGCCCTGCCCAGACTCATCCCCTCCACCCTGCCCAGACCCATCACTCCGCCCTGCCCAGACCCATCCCCTCCGCCCTGCCCAGACTCATCCCCTCCGCCCTGCCCAGACTCATCCCTCCGCCCTGCCCAGACTCATCCCCTCCGCCCTGCCCTGCCCAGACTCATCCCCTCCGCCCTGCCCAGACTCATCCCCTCCGCCCTGCCCAGACCCATCCCCTCCGCCCTGCCCAGACCCATCCCCTCCGCCCTGCCCAGACTCATCCCTCCGCCCTGCCCAGACCCATCCCCTCCGCCCTGCCCTGCCCAGACTCATCCCCTCCGCCTTGCCCTGCCCAGACTCATCCCCTCCGCCCTGCCCAGACTCATCCCCTCCAGCCTGCCCAGACTCATCCCTCCGCCCTGCCCAGACTCATCCCCTCCGCCCTGCCCAGATTCATCCCCTCCGCCCTGCCCTGCCCAGACTCATCCCCTCCGCCCTGCCCAGACTCATCCCCTCCGCCCTGCCCAGACTCATCCCCTCCGCCCTGCCCAGACTCATCCCCTCCGCCCTGCCCAGACCCATCCCCTCCGCCCTGCCCAGACTCATCCCCTCCGCCCTGCCCTGCCCAGACTCATCCCCTCCGCCCTGCCCTGCCCAGACTCATCCCCTCCCCGCCCTGCCCAGACTCATCCCCTCCGCCCTGCCAAGACTCATCCCCTCCACCCTGCCCTGCCCAGACTTATCCCTTCCTCTCCACCAAAACAGTAACTTTAGAAGATAAACACTTTGTGGAAGTCTCATCAACTTCAGATGAACTCAGGATTTAGTTATAAAGAGATCACTTCCAGTGGGCAGTGATCTATGGCCCGGTACTGGCCCTCAGCCCAGGGGCTGGGAACCACTGCACAAATGGAGGATTTTTGTCATAAGGTGTCACCACACTGAGAGGTGATGAAACAGACCAGAGCAGCAGTTTGTTGACTGAAGGTCTGAAGTGCTTCTCTGTTCAGTTAGTTAGAAAGATAAGAAGCTGCTGTACCTGTGAGTGAGGACAGGTGAGGCAGCGTGCTGTCTGACAGCTGGGGGGCGCTACAGGAAGCTACAGAAGCCTCTGACTGTTTAACATATCAGAGAAGAAGAAAAGGACAAAGAAACTCCTATTGTCAGTCTGAGAACGTACAGACCAGAATACTAAACATTCAAATATAATACTACTGACTGTGTGTATGTGTGTAGGTGTGTATGAGTACATGGTCTTTGGCTGTAATTAAAACTTTTGTTTGTTCTCACTAAATACTGTTTTTACAGGCTCATGATCAGCATTGATACCCGATTCCTCCAAACTCACTTCAGAAGGGACATAAGTTCCTGGGGACATACGTCGTCTTTGTGAGTGTGGAGGAAGACCAATCAAAGCTTCACATCTAACCTGTGACTGTGTCCTAATAAGGTGTTGTCCCCTCCCACTCCAGCAGGTACTGGACCGTCCCCTGAGCGGTGACACGTCGAGCTAACACCTGGTACCTCTCCCCATTGGTCAGTCTGCCCGCCACTCCAAAGTATGAGGAGATGGAGGAGTGGAGGTGGGAGGAGTCAGAGGGGATCTGAGAGGGGTCAGACAGGAAGTGGGAGGAGTCTGAGGTCAGGTGGTTTGCAGATTCTTGATCCTCCAGCATCCCAGAAGGCTCCTCCCCTCCATACTCCTCCTCTACTTCACTGCGGTTGGCCCACTGGCTGTAGCTGTTGCTAGGTAACTTCCTCTTCCTGCTGCCCACCCTTCCTCTGAAGAAACAGAGGTCAGAGGTGAAAAGTCAGAATAAACGAGGAGGATACAGATGGAGAATAAAGATGGAGCTTGAAGATGAAGGATAGAGATGGAGGTTGAAGATGGAGGATACAGACAGAGGATATACTGTAGATGGAGGATGAAGATGGAGGATGAAGATGGAAGATACAGACGGAGGATACACACGGAGGATGAAGATGGAGGATACAGATGGAGGATGAAGATGGAGGATACAGATGGAGGATGAAGATGGAGGATACAGATGGAGGACACAGATGGAGGACACAGATGGAGGATACAGATGGAGGATACAGATGGAGGACACAGATGGAGGATGAAGATGGAGGACACAGATGGAGGATGAGATGGAGGACACAGATGGAGGATGAAGATGGAGGACACAGATGGAGGATACAGATGGAGGACACAGATGGAGGACACAGATGGAGGATGAAGATGGAGGATAGATGGAGGAAAGATGGGTAAGATGGAGGATAAGGGAGGATGAAGATGGAGGCAAGGGATAAGATGGAAGATGGAGGAAAGATGGAGGTAGATGGAGGATGAAGATGGAGAAAGATGGAGATAGATGGAGGAAGATGGAGGATGAAGATGGAGGACACAGATGGAGGATAGATGGAGGTAAGATGGAGGATGAAGATGGAGAAGATGAGCACAGAGGAGGAACAGATGGAGGATGAAGATGGAGGACAAGATGGAGGATGAAGATGGAGGACACAGATGGAGGACACAGAGGAGGATACAGATGGAGGATGAAGAGGGGGGGGGGGGGGGGGGGGGGGGGGGGGGGGGGGGGGGAGGGGGGGAGAGGAGGGAGGGGGGGGGGGGGAGGGGGGGGGGGGGGGGGTGGGAGGGGGAGGGGGGAGGGGGGGTGGGGGGGGGGGGGGAAGAGGAGGGGGGGGGGGGGGGGGGGGGGGGGAGGAGGGGGGGGGGTGGTGGGGGGGGGGGGGGGGGGATGAGGGGGGAGGGGGGAGTGGGGGTGGGGGGGGGTGGGGGTGAGAGGGGAGAGGGGATGAGTGGGGGGGGGGAGGGGGAGGGGGAGGGGGGGGGGGGGGGGAGGGGGGGGGGGGGGGGGGGGGGGGGGAGGGGGGTGGGGGGGGGGGGGGGGGGGGAGTGGGGTGAGGGGGGTGGGGGTGGGGTAGGGGGGGGGGGGGGGGGGGGTGAGGGGGGGGGGGAGGGGGAAGATGGGGATAAGATGGAGGACACAGATGGAGGATACAGATGGAGGACACAGATGGAGGATGAAGATGGAGGACACAGATGGAGGATACAGATGGAGGACACAGATGGAGGACACAGATGGAGGATGAAGATGGAGGATGAAGATGGAGGACACAGATGGAGGACACAGATGGAGGATGAAGATGGAGGATGAAGATGGAGGAAGATGGAGGAAGATGGAGGATGAAGATGGAGGATGAAGATGGAGGAAAGATGGAGGATGAAGATGGAGGAAAGATGGAGGATAAGATGGAGGAAGATGGAGGATAAGATGGAGGACAAGATGGAGGATGAAGATGGAGGATGAAGATGGAGGAAAGATGGAGGATAAGATGGAGGAAAGATGGAGGAAAGATGGAGGATGAAGATGGAGGATGAAGATGGAGGAAAGATGGAGGATGAAGATGGAGGAAAGATGGAGGATAAGATGGAGGAAAGATGGAGGATAAGATGGAGGAAGATGGAGGATGAAGATGGAGGATGAAGATGGAGGAAAGATGGAGGATAAGATGGAGGAAGATGGAGGATGAAGATGGAGGATGAGATGGAGGTAGATGGAGGAAGATGGGGTAGATGGAGGATGAGATGGGGATGAGATGGAGGAAGATGGAGGATAGATGGAGGATGAAGATGGAGGAAAGATGGAGGATAAGATGGAGGAAGATGGAGGATGAAGATGGGGATGAGATGGAGGAGATGGGGATGAGATGGAGGAGATGGGGATAGATGGGGAAGATGGAGGATAAGATGGAGGATGAAGATGGGGAGATGGGGATACAGATGGAGGAACAGATGGAGGATGAAGATGGAGGATGAAGATGGAGGATACAGATGGAGGACACAGATGGAGGATACAGATGGAGGATGAAGATGGAGGATGAAGATGGAGGACACAGATGGAGGACACAGATGGAGGATGAAGATGGAGGATGTGTTACCTGAAGTGGTAGGAGGTGCTGGTTGTAGCAGAACCAGAGGTGGAGGCATCAGTGGAGTCCTGATCAATACTGACTGTTCTACTGGAGCTGCTGAGAGGGAACAGCAGTTAATCTGTGCACTGTTCACTGATGGATTATTGGTGGATTATTGATCGGTGCCTCAGTGATTGATCACTGAAAGTGGATTATTGATCGGTGTCTCACCTCTTGAGGCTCTGCAGTTCGTCCAGGGTGAAGTCAAAGATGTTGGCCATGTGATGGTTGGAGGTCCAGCAGCAGGACAGCTCATTCTACACACAGTTCAGTCTGGTTTAGTGAAGAACAGCAACAGAGCAGAGTAGAAGTAGAGTAGAGCAGAAACAGCTTACATTGGGAATGGCATCTTCTAACAGCCACTTGGACTTCCTCTTCCTCCTCTCAGCTGAAGCACTGCTCACACACAGAACATGTCACAATAGTTTTATGCTTCCAGTTGATTTTTTTCAGTTCTATGTAACTACGGTGACTCTGTTGCCTGCAGATCCCAGGAGACCCAACATCAGAACTGTTCCTGAATACATCCTGTGTTAACATGGAGGACTGAGGCTGCTGCTAATGCTAACATGCTGCTAACCAGTATGGGTGGGAGGAAAAAAATTGTGATGACTACGTGAATTGATTTTTTTTTAAAGCGCTTTTATTGTGGTAGTCTGAGTAACGTGACGTCATATCCGTTCGGTATCCGTCAACCAGAACAAACCTCAGAAAGTATTAAAGGGTGGAGGGTGGGCGTGGATCCGACCTCCACCCTCCATGTTAAATCCAGCCTGGTAAACACTACACATCCAGTAAAGGAGGGAAACACTTTGGAAAAGCAGAGCTAGACATCACGGCTAAAGCTGCACGCTAACTCCGTCACGGACGGGAAACGTCATCGTACGGCGGTAACGTGCGGTCCGGCCGGCCGTCGCTCTCGTCTCCGTGGTCCGACGGGCCGACGCTACGACTGTAGAGCTCCATATACTGACATTTATGTTAAATGCATTCAGACGGCCCCGATGGAGCTGACCATGGATGGATAAAGAGAACGGAGCTGACGGAGAGCTAGAGACCACCTTGGAGGAGTTAGAGGAAGTAGACACCTGGGACTACGGCCGCTTTTCAAAATAAGGTGTTAACAAAGGGAACTGGATCTACAGAATCCATCTATGGAAATCAGACTGATGGATTATATTCAGCAGAGTATAAAACATTACATGACCCTGATAAATTAAAGAGAAAATCCCACTAATCTGTGAGGGAAACGTCTTTATTCTTTGATAAAAACTGTAATCAAAAATTCCTGACAATGATCCTGATAGATTTGACTTCAGGATCTCTGACTACAGACCTGCTGAAAGTCAGACATGTTACTGGATTCATTGAGAGATTTTACAAAGTAAAAGACCCTGGAAGTGGAGGACTGTACTATTCTGCTGTTTAACAATATGTGGCTCGCTGTACATTATTCGTTACGTAGCACCCAGAGTACACGGTATGAAGATTGATGCACAAAACGTGGAACCAAAGTTCACAAACTGTTGGCCACAAGTGCTGCCACTAGCACAACTTAATCGGGCTGGACTACCTCCTGGTTTTGGAACTACAACCTGGACTACCTCCTGGTTTTAGGACTACAACCTGGACTACCTCCTGGTTTTGGAACTACAAACTGGACGACCTCCTGGTTTTGGAAATACAAACTAGACTACCTCCTGGTTTTGGAACTACAAACTGGACTACCTACCGGTTTTACGAGTACAACTTGGACTACCTCCCGGTTTTGGGACTACAAACTGGACTATCTCCTGCTTTTACGACTACAACTTGGACTATCTCCTGCTTTTACGACTACAACTTGGACTACCTCCCAGTTTTAGGACTACAAAATGGACTACCTCCTAGTTTTACGACTGCAAACTGGACTACCTCCTAGTTTTACGACTGCAAACTGGACTACCTCCTGGATTTAGGACTACAAACTGGACTATCTCCCGCTTTTAGGACTACAAACTGGACTAGTTCCTGATTTTAGGACTACATCCTGGACTACCTCCTGGTTTTAGGACTACAAACTTGACTACCTCCTAGTTTTAGGATGACAAACTGTCCTGACAATGAAACACAGTCACCAAATAAGTGATACCTGTTCCTGACCACATCTTTCTTATGGCCCTGCCCTCCATCATTCTGAGCACGCTCAGGAAAGAGTTTGGAGGGGGGTTGGGAGGGACTCTGGTCCTCAGACGAAAGATGCACTTCCTCTTCTTAATCTCCTTCCCACAGAGAAACCTGAACACACACAGTCATAATGATATATCATAAAATTACAATATATTCACTTATCATGCACTGATAAATGAACTTCCATGGCCTCCACCATCTCCAACAACAACAACATTTCTGTGTGATTCTTACTTGCTCTTGTATTTATTCAGAGCGTCCAGCAGGTGCTGCCCCCTGTCTGCCGGAGGAGTGTTGGACAGCTAGACAACAAACAGGCTGGTTAAAATCTGGACCAGTTCGTCTGGTTCAGGTTGGTCCAGGTTTAGTTTAGTCCAGTCTGGTCCAGGTTTAGTTTAGTTCAATCTGGTTCAATCTGGTCCAGGTTTAGTTTCGTCCAGTCTGGTTCAGTCTGGTCCAGGTTTAGTTTAGTCCAGTCTGGTTCAGTCTGGCCGGGGTTTAGTTTAGTCCAGTCTGGTCCAGGTTTAGTTTAGTCTAGTCTGGTCCAGGTATAGTTTAAGGTCTGGCTCAGTCTGGTACCTTTCCGAGCTGTAACTGTTCCCAGTTAGTGGAGACGAAGGCCAGGATCTCGTCAAGCTCAAAGTATTTCTTCTTGCTGCTGACTGACAGGTTGTAGAGAACTAGGTGAACCAGATCAACCCAGCGCAGGGACAGACGGCGGACGTACTCCGATCCTTTATTACACACTGAACACAGGTAGAGGTAGAACCTGAGGAGGAGCAGAGAGGGAAAGTAGGAGAGGAGGACCGGAGGAGGAAAGAGTTCACCAAACACTGGCTCGGTCAGGGAGGCTGATTTAAGTAACGTTCATGATTAACATCCCTAGTCCCAGTACATGCAGAGGAGGAGGAGGAGAGGAGGATGAGGAGGACAGGAGGAGGTGTATCACCTGTCTCCAAACATCATGGCCTCCTGCAGACACTGAGTACAGGCTTCATGGAACCACTGCTGACACCTGAAACACTGCAGCATCTTCAGGTACCACCTGCAGACACAACAGCAGCAGACAAGTGAGAGACGTCATCACCGATAGAACGCTGAGTCACAGTGTGCTCCTCTCTGATTGGTCGGGCTTACTCTCCAGGGCCTCCGCAGTAACAGTAACACTGCTGCTGATTGGTCCGGTGCTGGGAGTCCCAGTCCAGAGAGTCCAGGTCATACAGTAACACCTGCTTCATGGCCGACAGAGCTTTGGCTATAGGACCTTTCTTTAGAGCGCCCCCTTTCTGTGGGAACAAGAGGCAGACAGGTTGTCAGACAGACATGGACACTTTGGACCTCCCATCATCTGTGGTGTGTTTATACCCGGACAGCCAGAGCGAAGACACAACGTCTACAGAACCAGGGACCAAGACCGATGCTGCCCTCTACCAGAGGGACATGGCACTGCTGGTGGAACCCTGGAGGACAGACAGACCAGGAGACAGACCAGCATCATTACTGAGACTCTCTACTGTCCCTTGGAGGCTGTTCATTAAACACCGTCTGAGAGGAACAACGATCAATATACATAGTTTATAGATCAATATGTAATTTAGAGATCAATATACAGTTTAGTCTATGTGTTCTTATCCTCTGGATCAAACGTTGCCATCTTCTCCATTCTGGAACAGATCTAGATGTAAATACCTGAAGAGAAGCTGAAATACTGATCTCTGGTCTCAGATTCATCTGGTGGACCTGGACTCACTGGTCCAGTAGTTTTAGAGAGGACTATATGCTATCAGATACTGGTCAGCAGTAGTGGTGGCAACATCCATCCCATAATATACATCAGTATCCACACAGCTGCCTGTCTCACCTACCGATGCCACACTTCCCACAGATGAGGATCTGGTTGTCAGGGTTTGATTGGCTGTCAGAGTTTGGCTCCGCCTCCTGACACACAGAGCAGCGAGGCTCCTCCCCAGGCACTCCCGCTGCAACGTGATTGGATGAAGATTGTGACTGACAGCCAGTGTGAAGCAAGACTGCATACCTGTCTGTCTCTCACCATGCTGGATGTCTCTCTCTACCTGTCTGTCTCTCACCATGCTGGATGTTTCTCTCTACCTGTCTGTCTCTCACCATGCTGGATGTCTCTCTCTACCTGTCTGTCTCTCACCATGCTGGATGTTTCTCTCTACCTGTCTGTCTCTCACCATGTTGGGTGTCTCTCTCTACCTGTCTGTCTCTCACCATGCTGGATGTCTCTCTCTCTCTCTACCTGTCTGTCTCTCACCATGCTGGATGTTTCTCTCTACCTGTCTGTCTCTCACCATGTTGGATGTCTCTCTCTACCTGTCTGTCTCTCACCATGCTGGATGTCTCTCTCTCTCTACCTGTCTGTCTCTCACCATGTTGCATGTCTCTCTCTCTCTACCTGTCTGTCTCTCACCATGTTGTACGGCTTTCTCTCTACCCGTCTGTCTCTCACCATGTTGTACGACTCTCTCTCTACCTGTCTGTCTCTCACCATGCTGGATGTCTTTCCAGAGGACCCAGAACTTGGAGTTGTCCTCAAATGTGACGAAGCAGCTCTGCCGAGGAGGGCTCACCTGTCCACCAATCACAGCACAGAGATTGACACCAACCAATGAGAAGAGAGTGTATTTCATTTGTGTGTGTGTGTGTGTGTGTGTGTGTGTGTGTGTGTGTGTGTGTGTGTGTGTGTGTGTGCGTGTGTGTTACCCTCTGGATCTTGCCCAGGTAATAGAGTCCATCTGACCAATGACAGAGGACAAACTGTCCAACACTCAGACTGGACTCTGCCCCTTCCGCCAGACCCTGCCTCCTATGACATGCCCCGCCCCCTGGAGACACCTGGGGCTCCAGGCCACAGAAGGCTTCAATCAGGTCCTCAAACATCCTGCAGAGAGACACACAGGCAGACATAGGCAGGTAGAGACAGTCAGGTAGAGAGAGACAGTCAGGTAGAGAGAGACAGTCAGGTAGAGTCTGTCTGCTATATACAGCATATATAGATGGGTAGAAACCCGTCTGTCTGCTATATACAGTATATGTAGACGGGTAGAAACCCGTCTGTCTGCTATATACAGTATATGTAGACGGGTAGAAACCCGTCTGTCTGCTATATACAGTATATGTAGACGGGTAGAAACCCGTCTGTCTGCTATATACAGTATATATAGACGGGTAGAAACCCGTCTGTCTGCTATATACAGTATATGTAGACGGGTTGTGGCTGTGATTCATTCCTGAACTGTCAAGGGGATTTTTGACACTTCGGCGCATGCGCAGTCTGTCCTCCCATCAGAACAGGACACATGCCGTTAAACGGACTAACCACCGGTCACCACCGGTCACCACCGGTCCGGGTCACAGCGAGTCAGTTAACGTACTAACACCGGAGATGAGCAGATACAACTAACTTGACCAGGGTTAACTGAACTGACATCCTGTTAACTCTAACACACACACACACACACACACACACACACACACACACACACACACACACACACACACAGCTGCGGTGTAACGGCTCCGGTAACTCCGCAGTAATAACGGGTTAACGGTGGTTCAGTCTGCCGTTTAACGGAGAGACAAACGGGTCAACAAACAGCTGAATAAACGGTGAGACGCGGTTAAAATCACGAGTGACACGCAGAGGCGGGTAGAAATCCGTGTTGTCTTACGTTCTGTGGTCCACTCTGTGTCCCCCTGTCCTCCGGTCCCCCTGTCCTCGGGTCCTCGGGTCCTCCGGGCCACAGACAGGCCGGTGTTACTCCGACAGACAGGCTGGACTCCCCGGGACAGACAGTCTCCGTGTCCTCTCTGTCTGTCTGTCTCTCCTCTGTGTTTTCGTGGCGCTAAACTTCAAACTCCGACCGTCGCCATTTTTCACTTTTCCCGCGAATCACAGGAGGAGGGTTTTCCTCATTTACATAAGCGTCATCATCACTGTCGTCATCAGCGTCATCTCTACGTCACCGCCAGGAAGTCCTGCACTGCGCAGACTCAGCGGCCGGTCAGAGCAGCTTCACCTCCCACAGCTCAGCTGTTCATCTCCACCTTCATCTCCACCTTCGTGTGACTGAGCCGCAGGGACTCCACCTGCCTGGACTGACGCTGACAGATATGTTAGAGATATCTACCACCTCATTCTGACGAGTCGATGTTTAATGGTACAGATCTAGAAAGGACCAGACGCCAGACACGAGTGGCTAAAGGGGTTTGAATTGCACTAGTCAGAGCAGAATTAGGGATGTTGTGAATGAGAGTTGTGACTAATCAAAATGGCGTTAGACATGTCTTTAATGAATATGCTGTCTAGCTGTTAAAGGGGGTTGCCGTAGTTCGCCCCATTCAGAGATCGTTTCACTTTTCACAGATTTTACCTGTTAAACTTTTACTTTGAAAGGGTAAACTGGTGACAGGGTCTCCTGTGGATCAAACCTGAGATGAGGCTCTCTTCTGTAACCAATTATAGTTGACAAATATCATCAAACATCTTATTGGAACAGTGTTGTTTACTGCATGTGATGGAACGATGGATGACTGACAGCTCCAGAGCAACAACAACTAAATACTACATAGTACTGTTAATTAAAGGCAGAAAGACTGATTGATTGATTGATTGTGTAATAAGTTAGGCCCTACACCTCTAGAGCTCTCTTAAACTTTGTGAAGGATTTATTCTTTTATATTTCACTTTTAGCAGTTTGGTCAATGTGAGCCCAGATCTCATCCAACCAGAGATTACTGATCTGAACTCTGATTGATCACAGTTACAAGAAGTGGGGGAGCCAAAGTCCAGTCAGAAACTCTTTAATGAACCATCAGCTCTACAGTCACATCAATTAAGATGAAAAGTTATTAATCGGAACACTGATCCAGCAGGAAGCAGGAAGCAGAAGAAGTGAAATCAGTGATTTCATTGAGACAGAACAACAAAACAGACACAAACAGAAATATCAGAGGTCCAGGTCTAGGGTTCAAGATTGTGGGTGCATCTCAAGTCCCTTAAAATGGATCAGAGGTCAGGTTTAAGGGTCAGTGGTCAGGTTTAAGGGTCAGAGGTCAGGTTTAAGGGTCAGTGGTCAGGTTTAAGGGTCAGAGGTCAGGGTTAAAGATCAGGGGCCAGGTTTAAGGGTTAGGGGTTAGGTTTCAGAATCAGAGGTCAGGTCTAAAGATTAGGGGTCAGGTTTAGGATCACAGGTCGTTGCTCAGGTTCAGGATCAGACCATCAAGAGTCTGGTCTAGTGGCAGGCCGTATCTTCATCTCTGTGAACCTTAGCGAGTACTGCCAGCCCGTCCAGCTGGACCACTCCACGCCATCGGCGTAGGAGGCGTGGCCTCCTCTCAGGTACTGTCCATTCAGGTTGGAGGTGTGACAGTTCCGGTACCACCACGCCCCCTGGTAGTAGGCCGCACAGTTGTTCTCTGACTGGTCCTGGTCCCGGTCTTTGGTGGTGAACTGCATTCCAGAGTGCTTCAGGAGGGAGTCACCTGGAGGACAGAAGAACACCTGGTAGTAAGATATAGTACTGTATAGTACAGCAGCACTACTAGTAATCCTACCTGCAGTCCCAGAGTACTGGTCCACGGTCAGCGGGTACCCGTCCTCTTCAGGGTTCACCGAGTCTCGACCAACAGAGAAATCACCGTAACAAGCGAACGCCGTGGCGTTATCGAAGTCGGCCATGTCAATACGTAACTCATAACCACCTGATCTGGTGAGGGAGTAGATCCTCTGGAGACCTGAGAGACAGACAGAGAGAGAGACAGACAGACAGACAGTTCAGATTGTGGCTGTGATGAACTCTGTGTGGATCTAATAGCTCTTTAAACTCTGTGTGTGTTGGACCTAGCCAGTGCTCTCCTGTAGTTTTTCCAAACCCGTCTCGGTAAGCCTCCCAGTCCCGGAAAAAGTTCACAGAGCCGTCCTCTCTCCTCTGGATCACCTGCACACGACACGACATGACAGGACACAACATGACATGACATGACACGACACAACAGGACACGACACAACACGACACGACATAACATGACACGACACAACATGACATGACATGACAGGACACAACATGACAGGACACGACACAACATGACATGACATGACACGACAGGACACGACACAACACGACATGACATGACACAACAGGACACGACACGACAGGACATGACAGGACATGACATGACATGACACGACAGGACACGACTCAACACGACATGACATGATACGACACAACATGACATGACACGACACGACATGACAGGACACGACTCAACATGACATGACACGACAGGACACGACACAACACGACATGACATGACATGACACAACATGACAGGACACGACACAACATGACACGACACGACAGGACATGACAGGACATGACATGACATGACACGACAGGACACGACTCAACACGACATGACAGGACACGACACAACACGACATGACATGACACGACATGACATGACACGACAGGACATGACATGACATGACACAACAACAGGACACGACACAACATGACATGACATGACACGACATGACAGGACACAACATGACATGACATGACATGACACAACATGACAGGACACGACACAACATGACATGACATGACATGACATGACACAAGTGTTAAATAAAATCAACCCAAGTATCGGTCATATACGGTATACAGCAGGGTGAAACCAGGACCAGCACGCTGTCCTACCGTCCAGCCGCCTCCATCGGTGCTCATGTCGCAGTAAACCATGAAGCCGTCGGGGTCGTGAGTCGGAAACACCGAATAAACTCCATCCTGAGAAACACCGGACGCCATGACGTCACTGCAGTCCCTGGGTCTGACAGCTGGGGGGGTGAGGGGGGGGGGGGGGAGAGTGGGGGAGAGGGAGAGAGAGAGGGAGAGGGAAGGTTGCTGTTGAGTCTCTTCTGACTCTGTCACCCTTTGTATGTGTGTATTAATATGCATTAGTGTGTATCAGGGTGTATTAAGGCGTATTAAGGCATATTAAGACGTATTAAGGCGTATAAAGGCGTATTAAGGTGTATTAAGGCGTATTAAGGTGTATAAAGGTGTATTAAGGTGTATTAAGGCGTATTAAGACGTATTAAGGCGTATAAAGGCGTATTAAGGTGTATTAAGGCGTATTAAGGTGTATAAAGGTGTATTAAGGTGTATTAAGGCGTATTAAGGTGTATTAAGGCATATTAAGGCGTATAAAGGTGTATTAAGGCCTATTAAGGCCTATTAAGGCGTATAAAGGCATATTAAGGTGTATTAAGGCGTATTAAGGCGTATAAAGGTGTTTTAAGGCGTATTAAGACGTATTAAGGTGTATTAAGGCGTATTAAGGCGTATTAAGGCGTATAATGGTGTATTAAGGCGTATTAAGACGTATTAAGGTGTATTAAGGCGTATAAAGGTGTATTAAGGTATATTAAGGCGTATCAAGATGTATTAAGGTGTATTAAGGTGTAATATGGCGTATAAAGGTGTATCAAGATGTATTAAGGCGTATTAAGGCGTATAAAAGTGTATTAAGGTGTATTAAGGCGTATCAAGATGTATTAAGGTGTATTAAGGCGTATTAAGGTGTATAAAGGTGTATTAAGGTGTATTAAGGCGTATAACGGCGTATCAAGATGTATTAAGGCGTATTAAGGCGTATTAAGGTGTATTAAGGTGTATTAAGGTGTGTTAAGGTGTATTAAGGCGTATTAAGGTGTATTACCTCTGTGGTTGGTGTCACTGTTAACCCTCCTCAGTGTGTGGATTTAAGCGTATTAAGATGTATTAAGGTGTATTAAGGCGTATTAAGGTGTATAAAGGTGTATTAAGGTGTATTTAGGCGTATAATGGCGTATCAAGATGTATTAAGGCGTATTAAGGCGTATTAAGGCGTATTAAGATGTATTAAGGCGTATTAAGGCGTATTAAGGTGTATTAAGGCGTATTAAGGTGTATTAAGGCGTATTAAGATGTATTAAGGCGTATTAAGGTGTATTAAGGTGTATTACCTCTGTGGTTGGTGTCACTGTTAACCCTCCTCAGTATGTGGATTTAGGCGTATTAAGATGTATTAAGGCGTATTAAGGTGTATTAAGGCGTATTAAGGCGTATTAAGGTGTATTAAGGCATATTAAGGCGTATTAAGGTGTATTAAGGCGTATTAAGGCGTATTAAGGTGTATTAAGGCGTATTAAGGCGTGTTAAGGCGTATTAAGGCCTATTAAGGTGTATTAAGTCATATTAAGGTGTATTAAGGTGTATTAAGGCGTATTAAGGCGTATTAGGTGTATTAAGGCGTATCAAGGCGTATCAAGGCGTATTAAGGCATATTAAGGCGTATTAAGGCGTATTAGGCGTATTAAGGCGTATTAAGGCATATTAAGGCGTGTTAAGGCGTATTAGGCGTATTAAGGTGTATTAAGGCATATTAAGGGGTATTAAGGCGTATTAGGCATATTAAGGCGTCTTAAGGCGTATTAGGCGTATTAAGGCATATTAAGGCGTATTAAGGCATATTAAGGCGTGTTAAGGCGTATTAGGCGTATTAAGGCATATTAAGGCGTGTTAAGGCGTATTAAGGCATATTAAGGTGTATTAAGGTGTATTAAGGCATATTAATTAAGGCGTATTAAGGCGTATTAAGGTGTATTAAGGCGTATTAAGGTGTATTAAGGCGTGTTAAGGCGTATTAAGGCATATTAAGGTGTATTAAGGCGTGTTAAGGCGTGTTAAGGCGTATTAAGGCGTATTAAGGCGTGTTAAGGCGTATTAAGGCGTATCAAGATGTATTAAGGCGTATTAAGGCGTATTAAGATGTATTAAGGCGTATTAAGGCGTATTAAGGTGTATTAAGGCGTATTAAGGTGTATTAAGGCGTATTAAGATGTATTAAGGCATATTAAGGCGTATTAAGGTGTATTAAGGTGTATTACCTCTGTGGTTGGTGTCACTGTTAACCCTCCTCAGTGTGTGGATTTAGGCGTATTAAGATGTATTAAGGCGTATTAAGGTGTATTAAGGCGTGTTAAGGCGTATTAAGGCGTATTAAGGCGTGTTAAGGCGTATTAAGGCGTGTTAAGGCGTATTAAGGCATATTAAGGCGTGTTAAGGCGTATTAAGGTGTATTAAGGCGTGTTAAGGCGTATTAAGGGTGTTAAGGCGTATTAAGGGTGTTAAGGGTGTTAAGGGTGTTAAGGCGTATTAAGGCGTGTTAAGGTGTATTAAGGCATATTAAGGAGTATTAAGGTGTGTTAAGGCGTGTTAAGGCGTATTAAGGCGTGTTAAGGCGTATTAAGGCATATTAAGGAGTATTAAGGTGTGTTAAGGCGTGTTAAGGCGTATTAAGGCGTGTTAAGGCGTATTAAGGCATATTAAGGTGTATTAAGGCATATTAAGGTGTATTAAGGCATATTAAGGCGTATTAAGGTGTATTAAGGCGTATTAAGGCGTATTAAGGTGTATTAAGGCGTATTAAGGCGTGTTAAGGCGTATTAAGGCCTATTAAGGTGTATTAAGTCATATTAAGGTGTATTAAGGTGTATTAAGGCGTATTAAGGCGTATTAGGTGTATTAAGGCGTATCAAGGCGTATCAAGGCGTATTAAGGCATATTAAGGCGTATTAAGGCGTATTAGGCGTATTAAGGCGTATTAAGGCATATTAAGGCGTGTTAAGGCGTATTAGGCGTATTAAGGTGTATTAAGGCATATTAAGGGGTATTAAGGCGTATTAGGCATATTAAGGCGTCTTAAGGCGTATTAGGCGTATTAAGGCATATTAAGGCGTATTAAGGCATATTAAGGCGTGTTAAGGCGTATTAGGCGTATTAAGGCATATTAAGGCGTGTTAAGGCGTATTAAGGCATATTAAGGTGTATTAAGGTGTATTAAGGCATATTAATTAAGGCGTATTAAGGCGTATTAAGGTGTATTAAGGCGTATTAAGGTGTATTAAGGCGTGTTAAGGCGTATTAAGGCATATTAAGGTGTATTAAGGCGTGTTAAGGCGTGTTAAGGCGTATTAAGGCGTATTAAGGCGTGTTAAGGCGTATTAAGGCGTATCAAGATGTATTAAGGCGTATTAAGGCGTATTAAGATGTATTAAGGCGTATTAAGGCGTATTAAGGTGTATTAAGGCGTATTAAGGTGTATTAAGGCGTATTAAGATGTATTAAGGCATATTAAGGCGTATTAAGGTGTATTAAGGTGTATTACCTCTGTGGTTGGTGTCACTGTTAACCCTCCTCAGTGTGTGGATTTAGGCGTATTAAGATGTATTAAGGCGTATTAAGGTGTATTAAGGCGTGTTAAGGCGTATTAAGGCGTATTAAGGCGTGTTAAGGCGTATTAAGGCGTGTTAAGGCGTATTAAGGCATATTAAGGCGTGTTAAGGCGTATTAAGGCGTATTAAGGCGTGTTAAGGCGTATTAAGGCGTGTTAAGGCGTATTAAGGCGTGTTAAGGCGTGTTAAGGCGTGTTAAGGCGTATTAAGGCGTGTTAAGGCGTATTAAGGCATATTAAGGAGTATTAAGGTGTGTTAAGGCGTGTTAAGGCGTATTAAGGCGTGTTAAGGCGTATTAAGGCATATTAAGGAGTATTAAGGTGTGTTAAGGCGTGTTAAGGCGTATTAAGGCGTGTTAAGGCGTATTAAGGCATATTAAGGTGTATTAAGGCATATTAAGGTGTATTATGGTGTATTAAGGCATATTAATTAAGGCGTATTAAGGCGTGTTAAGGCGTATTAAGGCGTGTTAAGGCGTGTTAAGGCGTATTAAGGCGTGTTAAGGCGTGTTAAGGCGTGTTAAGGCGTATTAAGGCGTGTTAAGGCGTGTTAAGGCGTGTTAAGGCGTGTTAAGGCGTATTAAGGCGTGTTAAGGCGTATTAAGGCATATTAAGGAGTATTAAGGCATATTAAGGTGTATTATGGTGTATTAAGGCATATTAATTAAGGCGTATTAAGGCGTATTAAGGCGTATTAAGGTGTATTAAGGCATATTAAGGTGTATTAAGGCGTATTAAGGCGTATTAAGGTGTATTAAGGCGTATTAAGGCGTATTAAGGTGTATTAAGGCGTATTAAGGTGTATTACCTCTGTGGTTGGTGTCACTGTTAACCCTCCTCAGACTCTCTGTCTCCCTCTGCAGGCTGATCAGAGACTCACTGAAACCTGACACCAGCTTCAACACACCTGAGTGACTGTCAGACAACACCTGTCCAGGTAAGAGAGGAGCGTTATGACATCATATCCTTAACCATTAGTTTGCTCACTTTTAATTGATTGTATTTTACAGTATTTTAGATTTTCTTTTCATTTTCATTTCTAATAAGATTTTGTTTTGTTGTATTTTATTCTCATTTCATTTCTTGAACTACTTCATTTGCGATGTTTTGTATGTTCTTATATTTGTTTTTGTTTCATAATTACCTGTACGATGCGGCTCTGTTCGCTCTGCAGTGTGTTCAGCCGCTCGTCCAGAACACCTTGACCTCTTTTCAGCGAATCAGCTTCCAGCCTCAGGTTGTGGGCGTGGCCTGATAACACCTTCAGCTCCTCAGCCAGCTTATGATCCAATCCTGTGTCCTGCCAGTCGTTTGCATTGTGATTGGACAGCGCTCGCAGCAGAGACGTCTGCAGCGCCTCCCAGCGCAGGAAGTTCTCACTGTAGTCTGGACAGTTGGGGTCCAGGAAGATGCTGATTGGCTCGCCATCCGCGACACGGGAGACCGACACCAGGGCACCAGACTCTTTGGGATTGGTCGAGATCACAGTTGTGGAAGTGGAGGAGGAGACGTCGCCCCTGTTACCATGACAACAGAGACAGACAGGTAGTCAGACAGACAGACAGACAGACAAACAGGTAGGCAGACAGACAGACAGACAGACAGACAGGTAGGCAGACAGACAGACATACAGACAGACAGGCAGACAGACAGACAGACGGGTAGACAGGTAGACAGACAGACAGACAGACAGGTAGACAGACAGGTAGACAGACACACAGAGAGATAAGTGGTAGACAGACAGACAGGCAGACAGGCAGACAGACAGACAGACAGGTGTATTTACCTGCTGATGAAGGGTAGAGGATACTGGTTCAGGTACAGGATGATGACTGTTGCTGTGACGACAACTGCTATGACAACCAGCATGATCACGGACCAAAACAGGAAGCTGCAACATCTCTGAACACACACACACACACACACAAACAGACACCCTCACGTATGTGTTGTGTAGCAGAGATATCTAGTAAACTGAGCATGTTAACCAGGAAGTCGTCCCACAGGCACTCATTTCATTGATTATCATCTTTACTAATTTATAAATGATGTATGCCTCACAGTTCTCGACTAAAACTACAGTTCCCAAGAGGTGGAGCTTCTACCACCAGGGTGTGCACAGGTGTACTGCATACTGCCAGTGGGTAGATGGGACAGGTTATTGCTACCAGTTTGTGTATTGTTATTGCTCTTATGAAGGTCTGGCAGTGACATACGACATAGATCAAAGTGTGTGATTTAGAACCAATGAAAATGAAATATCTCTCTGTCAGGCTGCTTACAACCCAACCCACCAATGAGAGGTCTACCACAGCAACCTGCACCAATGAGAGGTCTACCACAGCAACCTGCTCCAATGAGAGGGCTACCACAGCAGTCTGCACCAATGAGAGGGCTACCACAGCAGCCTGCACCAATGAGAGGGCTACCACAGCAGCCTGCACCAATGAGAGGTCTACCACAGCAGCCTGCACCAATGAGAGGTCTACCACAGCAGCCTGCACCAATGAGAGGTCTACCACAGCAGCCTGCACCAATGAGAGGGCTACCACAGCAGCCTGCACCAATGAGAGGTCTACCACAGCAGCCTGCACCAATGAGAGGGCTACCACAGCAGCCTGCACCAATGAGAGGGCTACCACAGCAGCCTGCACCAATGAGAGGGCTACCACAGCAGCCTGCACCAATGAGAGGGCTACCACAGCAGCCTGCACCAATGAGAGGGCTACCACAGCAGCCTGCACCAATGAGAGGGCTACCACAGCAGCCTGCACCAATGAGAGGGCTACCACAGCAGCCTGCACCAATGAGAGGTCTACCACAGCAGCCTGCACCAATGAGAGGGCTACCACAGCAGCCTGCACCAATGAGAGGGCTACCACAGCAGCCTGCACCAATGAGAGGGCTACCACAGCAGCCTGCACCAATGAGAGGTCTACCACAGCAGCCTGCACCAATGAGAGGGCTACCACAGCAGCCTGCACCAATGAGAGGGCTACCACAGCAGCCTGCACCAATGAGAGGGCTACCACAGCAACCTGCACCAATGAGAGGGCTACCACAGCAGCCTGCACCAATGAGAGGTCTACCACAGCAGCCTGCATGTCTACTGGGGGGTTATGGTTAGGGTTTTGAGTGGTGTTGTGGTGATGGTGTTTTGGTGTTAAAGGTGGTGTTATAGTTGATGTTGTGGGTGGTGCTGTGATGCTCTGCCCCCTGCAGGGTGCATCCTGTCTCTGTGGGTTTAATCTGTAGCGCCTCGGCGAAGACGACAGCTGCTGCAGATTAAAGACACGTCGATGTGACAGTTTAAATCCAGATTAACAGGATTGAACTCTGCAGGTCTGTCAGTGTCCGTCTGTCTGTGGAGGGGCAGCCGTGTCTCAGTGGGCGCCGGTAACCACAGCGGGCCCCGGTAACCACAGCGGGCCCCGGTAACCACAGCGGGCCCCGTTAACCACAGCGGGCCCCGTTAACCACAGCGGCTAACAAGGCTTAACAAGGCCCCGGTAACCACAGCGGGCCCTGTTAACCACAGCGGGCGCCGTTAACCACAGCGGGCCCTGGTAACCACACCGGCCCCGTTAACCACACCGGGCCCCGTTAACCACACCGGGCCCCGTTAACCACAGCGTCGGCGGTTCGATGCCCTGCTGTCTGCTCAGTGTCTGTTTACCTTGTGTTTGTTTGTTCGTTTGCTGTCCAGTTCTGAACTGCTGTTGTTCATTATGGTCCACGTGTCGTTCAGCATCATCCTGAAACACAAACACACCTGGCCCAGGTGAGTCCTGGACAACGCTGCTGCTGCAGTGACTCATGGGAGCTGTAGTTATTTTTTTTTTTTTGTCTTTGTTAGAGTGGTCTGAACAGCTATTAATGTTCCATATTAATAGATCACTGTTTAATTTTTTCAGGCAAAGCAAGCTAAAATGTTATTACTATCATTAATGTATTCACCCATGATCCTTTGCACCTGTCAATCACCTACATGTGATCATTGAATCACTGATGT
>CAMQGK010000010.1:932500-967500 GCA_947000775.1 Pterois miles
TAATCACTTAGTTTAATAACCACTTATCCATCATCACTTATTTAATAACCACTTGTTTAATAATCACTTATTTACACTTAGTTTAATAACCACTTAGTTTAATAACCACTTAGTCCAGTCATCACTTAGTTTAATAACCACTTAGTTTAATAACCAATTAGTTTAATAACCACTTAGTTTAATAACCACTTAGTTTAATAACCAGTTAGTCCAGTCATCACTTAGTTTAATAACCACTTAGTTTAATAACCACTTAGTCCAGTCATCACTTAGTTTAATAACCACTTAGTTTAATAACCACTTAGTCCAGTCACCACTTAGTTTAATAATCACTTAGCTTAATAACCACTTAGTTTAATATCCACTTAGTCCAGTCATCACTTAGTTTAATAACCACTTAGTTTAATAACCACTTAGTCCAGTCATCACTTAGTTTAATAACCACTTAGTTTAATAACCACTTAGTCCAGTCATCACTTAGTTTGATAACCACTTAGTCCAGTCATCACTTAGTTTAATAACCACTTAGTCCAGTCATCACTTAGTTTAATAACCACTTAGTCCAGTCATCACTTAGTTTAATAACCACTTAGTCCAGTCATCACTTAGTTTAATAACCACTTAGTCCAGTCATCACTTAGTTTAATAACCACTTAGTCCAGTCACCACTTAGTTTAATAATCACTTAGTTTAATAACCACTTAGTTTAATAACCACTTAGTCCAGTCATCACTTAGTTTAATAACCACTTAGTTCAATCATCACTTAATTTAATAACCACTTAGTTCAATAATCACTTAGTTTAATAACCACTTAGTCCAGTCATCACTTAATTTAATAACCACTTAGTCCAGTCATCACTTAGTTTAATAACCACTTAGTCCAGTCATCACTTAGTTTAATAACCACTTACCACCACTTAGTTTAATAACCACTTAGTCCAGTCATCACTTAGTTTAATAACCACTTAGTTTAATAACCACTTAGTTTAATAATCACTTAGTTTAATAACCACTTAGTCCAGTCATCACTTAGTTTAATAACCACTTAGTCCAGTCATCACTTAGTTTAATAACCACTTAGTTTAATAACCACTTAGTTTAATAATCACTTAGTTTAATAACCACTTAGTCCAGTCATCACTTAGTTTAATAACCACTTAGTTTAGTAACCACTTAGTTTAATAACCACTTAGTCCAGTCATCACTTAGTTTAATAACCACTTAGTTTAATAACCACTTAGTCCAGTCATCACTTAGTTTAATAACCACTTAGTTTAATACCCTTAGTTTATAATCACTTAGTTTAATAACCACTTAGTCCAGTCATCACTTAGTTTAATAACCACTTAGTTTAATAACCACTTAGTTTAATAACCACTTAGTCCAGTCATCACTTAGTTTAATAACCACTTAGTTTAATTATATATATATGTAATAGCTCTACTACTACATATATAGTAGATATATATACACATATATAGTATATATATATATCTACTATATATGTGTATATATATATATATATATATATATATATATATATATATATATATATATATATATATATGTGTATATATATATGTATATATATGTGTTATATATATATATATGTGTATGTATATATATATGTATATATATCTATACACATATATAGTAGATATATATATATATATATGTATATCTACTATATATGTATCCAGAATCTGAAGGGAGGACGGAGGGAGGAGCGTTCTTCACAGTTAGTTCTGCATTACATGTTGCAACAGAATGAAGCAGGAAACAGAGTTGACAGTCGACACTTCTCTGCATCACACTGATATCAGAGAGAGGAGGACACAGAGGAGGACACAGAGGAGGACACAGAGGAGGACACAGAGGAGGACACAGAGGACACAGAGGAGGACACAGAGGAGGACACAGAGGACACAGAGGAGGACACAGAGGAGGACACAGAGGACACAGAGGACACAGAGGAGGACCGAGAGAGGAGGTGAAACTCACAAGCCAGTAAATGACAAAAGCAGAAGAAAATGAGACAAAACAAAAGGAGGTGAAATATACAGTAGAAGTGCAACGAAACGAAGAGTGAAAAACAACACAGAGGAAAAAGAAAGGAGGTGAAGGAGAGCAAAGCTAAAGGAGGAACAATACTGAAGAAGAAGCAGAAGAGGAGGTAAAATAAGAAAGTGCACAAGAACTAGAAGAAGAAGAAGAAGAGAAGGAGGCAACAAGAAGAGACTAAGTAAGAAGAGGAAGCAGAAAGTCAGAGGAGGAGGTGAAGAGAGAGGCAAGATAAGGAGAGAGGGGGAACAGGGAGGAGGAGAGGAGGAGGAGATTAAAGTGGAGCACAAAGAGGAGAAGAGGAGGAGCAGTAGTGTCATCATGGAGGAGGACATCAGGAAACAGGGGATGCTCTACCTGCAGCAGCAGAGGTTTGGAAAGGTAAACACAGTAACACACAGAGCTAACACAGAGCTAACACAGAGCTAACACAGAGCTAACACAGTGCTAACACAAAGCTAACACAGAGCTCACACAGAGCTAACACAGAGCTAACACAAAGCTAACACAGAGCTAACACAGTGCTAACACAAAGCTAACACAGAGCTCACACAGAGCTCACACAGAGCTAACACAGAGCTAACACAAAGCTAACACAGAGCTAACACAGAGCTAACACAGTGCTAACACAAAGCTAACACAAAGCTAACACAGAGCTCACACAGAGCTAACACAGAGCTAACACAAAACTAACACAGAGTAACACAGAGTAACACAAAGCTAAAACAGAGTCAAAAAAAGGAAAAAGAGTAAAAAAAAAAAAAAAGCTAACACAGTGCTAACACAAAGAGCTAACACAGTGCTAACACAAAGCTAACACAAAGCTAACACAGAGCTCACACAGAGCTAACACAGAGCTAACACAAAGCTAACACAGAGCTAACACAGAGCTAACACAAAGCTAACACAGAGCTCACACAGAGCTGACACAGAGCTAACACAAAGCTAACACAGAGCTACCACAGAGCTAACACAGTGCTAACACAAAGCTAACACAGAGCTCACACAGAGCTAACACAGAGATAACACAGAGATAACACAGAGCTAACACAGAGATAACACAGAGATAACACAGAGCTAACACAAAGCTAACACAGAGATAACACAAAGCTAACACAGAGATAACACAGAGATAACACAGAGATAACACAAAGCTAACACAGAACTAACACAAAGCTAACACAGAGCTAACACAGAGCTAACACAGAGCTAACACAAAGCTAACACAGAGCTAACACAAAGCTAACACAGAGATAACACAAAGCTAACACAGAGATAACACAGAGCTAACATAGAGCTAACACAAAGCTAACACAGAGATAACACAAAGCTAACACAGAGATAACACAAAGCTAACACAGAGAAAACACAGAGCTAACACAGAGCTAACATAGAGCTAACACAAAGCTAACACAGAGATAACACAGAGCTAACACAGAGCTAACACAAAGCTAACATAGACCTAACACAGCTAACACAGAGCTGACACAGCAAGCTGAGCTCACACAGAGCTCACACAGAGCTCACACAAAGCTAACACAGAGCTAACACAGAGCTAACACAAAGCTAACACAGAGCTAACACAGAGCTAACACAGCGCTAACACAAAGCTAACACAGAGCTAATACAAAGCTAACATAAAGCTAACACAAAGCTAACAGAGAAAAATCACAAAATGTTTGTGTAGCCATACTATACAAGCAGCAACAGTCACATCATTGTCTATGTGTGTGTGTCTCTTTGTGTGTGTGTCTCTTTGTGTGTGTCTTTGTGTGTCTCTCTATGTGTCTATGTGTGTGTGTAGAAGTGGAAGCGTGTGTGGTGTGTCCTGTTCAGAGAGAGTTCCTGTTCGATTTCCAGACTTGAGTTCTTTGAGAGTAAAGACGGAGCTGAGAAGAGTCATCGTAAACAGCAGGAACACAAAAAGGTAGGACTCTACTGGACCCTACTGAACTCTACTGGACTCTGCTGGACTCTACTGGACCCTACTGAACTCTACTGGACTCTACTGGACTCTACTGGACCCTACTGAACTCTACTGAACTCTACTGAACTCTACTGGACCCTACTGAACTCTACTGGACTCTACTGGACTCTACTGGACCCTACTGAACTCTACTGGACTCTACTGGACTCTACTGGACCCTACTGAACTCTACTGAACTCTACTGAACTCTACTGGACCCAACTGAACTCTACTGGACTCTACTGGACCCTACTGGACCCTACTGAACTCTACTGGACCCTACTGAACTCTACTGAACTCTACTGGACACTACTGGACCCTACTGAACTCTACTGGACCCTACTGAACTCTACTGGACTCTACTGGACTTTACTGGACCCTACTGAACTCTACTGGACCCTACTGAACTCTACTGGACTCTACTGGACTCTACTGGACCCTACTGAACTCTACTGGACTCTACTGGACTCTACTGGACCCTACTGAACTCTACTGGACTCTACTGGACTCTACTGGACCCTACTGAACTCTACTGGACCCTACTGAACTCTACTGGACTCTACTGGACTCTACTGGACCCTACTGAACTCTACTGGACCCTACTGAACTCTACTGGACTCTACTGGACCCTACTGAACTCTACTGGACTCTACTGGACTCTACTGGACCCTACCGAACTCTACTGGACCCTACTGAACTCTACTGGACTCTACTGGACTCTACTGGACCCTACCGAACTCTACTGGACCCTACTGAACTCTACTGGACTCTACCGGACCCTACTGAACTCTACTGGACTCTACTGGACCCTACTGGACTCTGCTGGACTCTACTGGACCCTACTGGACTCTACTGGACCCTAGTGGACTCTACTGGACCCTACTGAACTCTGCTGGACCCTACTGGACCCCACTGGACCCTACTGGACTCTGCTGGACTCTACTGGACCCTACTGGACTCTACTGGACTCTACTGGACCCTACTGGACTCTACTGGACTCTACTGGACCCTACTGATCTCTACTGGACCCTACTGGGCTCTACTGAACTCTACTGGACTCTACTGGATCCTACTGAACTCTACTGGACTCTGCTGAACTCTACTGGACTCTGCTGGACTCTACTGGACCCTACTGAACTCTGCTGGACTCTACTGGACCCTACTTAACTCTACTGGACCCTACTGGACTCTACTGAACTCTGCTGGACTCTACTGAACTCTACTGGACCCTACTGAACTCTGCTGGACCCTACTTAACTCTACTGGACCCTACTGGACTCTACTTAACTCTACTGGACCCTACTGGACCCTACTGAACTCTGCTGGGCCCTACTTAACTCTACTGGACCCTACTGGACTCTACTTAACTCTACTGGACCCTACTGGACCCTACTGAACTCTGCTGGGCCCTACTTAACTCTACTGGACCCTACTGGACTCTGCTGGACTCTACTGGACCCTACTGAACTCTGCTGGACTCTACTGAACTCTACTGGACCCTACTGAACTCTGCTGGACCCTACTTAACTCTACTGGACCCTACTGGACTCTACTGAACTCTGCTGGACTCTACTGAACTCTACTGGACACTACTGAATTCTGCTGAACTCTACTGGATCCTACTGGGCTCTACTGAACTCTACTGGATCCTACTGGGCTCTACTGAACTCTACTGGACCCTACTGGACTCTGCTGGACCCTACTGGACCTTACTGGACCCTACTGGGCTCTGCTGGACTCTACTGGATCCTACTGAACTCTACTGGACTCTGCTGGACTCTACTGGACTCTGCTGAACTCTACTGGACTCTACTGGACTCTACTGGACCCTACTGAACTCTACTGGACTCTACTGGATCCTACTGAACTCTACTGGACTCTGCTGAACTCTACTGGACTCTGCTGGACTCTACTGGACCCTACTGAACTCTGCTGGACTCTACTGGACTCTACTGAACTCTGCTGGACCCTACTTAACTCTACTGGACCCTACTGGACTCTACTGAACTCTGCTGGACTCTACTTAACTCTACTGGACCCTACTGGACCCTACTGAACTCTGCTGGACCCTACTTAACTCTACTGGACCCTACTGGACTCTGCTGGACCCTACTTAACTCTACTGGACCCTACTGGACTCTGCTGGACCCTACTTAACTCTACTGGACCCTACTGAACTCTACTGGACTCTACTGAACTCTGCTGGACTCTACTGAACTCTACTGGACCCTACTGAACTCTGCTGGACCCTACTTAACTCTACTGGAACCTACTGGACTCTACTGAACTCTGCTGGACTCTACTGAACTCTACTGGACACTACTGAATTCTGCTGAACTCTACTGGATCCTACTGGGCTCTACTGAACTCTACTGGATCCTACTGGGCTCTACTGAACTCTACTGGACCCTACTGGGCTCTACTGAACTCTACTGGACCCTACTGGGCTCTACTGAACTCTACTGGACCCTACTGGACTCTGCTGGACCCTACTGGACCTTACTGGACCCTACTGGACTCTACTGACCTCCAGGCGTTTGGTTTTATGTTGTGATGTAATCATATGATGTTGCCATAGCGATAACGCCCCCTGTTGCTGTGGTGATGAGAGCCGGTATGTCCTCAGGTGATCCGTCTGGCAGACTGTATCCGGGTGTCGGAGGTGGAGATGGACGGATGTCCCCGAGACACGGGACCCTTCCTGATCGAGACCACTGACAAGATCTACGTGTTCGCCGCCGACCGCCTGCAGCTGGACGACTGGACGCACAAACTGTGTGAGACCGCCTTCCCTGTAGGTACACACACTAACAACAACAACAACAACAACAAAATAATAATGTAACGATAATAATAATAATAACAATAATAATGTAATGATAAAATAATACTAATAATAATAACAATAATAATAATGTTAATATTAATACTACTACTACTACTACTACTAATAATAATAATAATAATGTTAATATTAATACTAATAATACTAATAATAATGTTAATATTATATAGTACTACTACTAATAATAATAATAATAATAATAATAATAATAATAATAATAATAATAATTAATATTTATAATAATAATAATATAATGATGATAATAATAATAATAATGATAATAATAATGATAATAATAAAAAATAATAATAATAATAACAATAATAATAATAATAATATCATAATAATAATAATAATAATAATAATAATAATAATAATAATAATAATAATAATAATAATAATAATAATAATAATAATAATAATAATAATAATAATAATAATAATAATAATAATAATAATAATAATAATAATAATAATAATAATAATAATAATAATAATAATAATAATAATAATAATAATAATAATAATAATAATAATAATAATAATAATAATAATAATAATAATAATAATAATAATAATAATAATAATAATAATAATAATAATAATAATAATAATAATAATAATAATAATAATAATAATGGTAGGTTTTAACACCCAGTATAGTTAGTGTGGTTATTAATAGCATCATAATGACAGCTGACAGTCACTTCCTCTTTCTGTCTATGTGCAACAGGAAGTACTCTATTCAGGCAGCCAATCAGAGGGCAGGGACTATTAATACATCCATGATGATTCAGTCTCAGGCTAGCTGCTAGCAGCTAGCTGCTGCTGATTTGTCTAATCCACATCCCAGAATGCAAAGTGCAGCAGAGATCAAACCTGCAGTCGGGACGAAGTCAAGTTAATAGAACCGTTCCAGGACTGAGACCACATCCTGTTGGTCCTCAAGCACAAAAACATGTTAAACTGTCACAGGAGACAAAGACCCTGTTCACACCTGGTTTTGAAATGCTTCTGGGCGATGGGATTGCACGTGAACCTCTCAGATCACTTGCTGAGGTGGTCTAGGTGATTTTTGATCACATGTCTTTTGTACAGTAAACTCTAATGCGTCCAAACGCATCCTGATGCGTCTCCAACAAGGACAGAACAGGAAAATACGTCATCACAGCCAGAGCTCTCCTTTTGTTCCTCATTTTCCTCAAGTTGTTTTTCAGATCACCAAACCTAGAATGTTGAAATGTCCTTCCTACTCCTCCGGTATGAGCAGATCGGCTGCAATGTAAAGTCAAAGCTCACGATTTATGTGATCACACTGTACGGGCCGATCGTCACGACCTGAGTGATCGCACTGCACGGGCCGATCGTCACGACCTGAGTGATCGCACTGCACGGGCCGATCGTCACGACCTGAGTGATCGCACTGCACGGGCCGATCGTCACGACCTGAGTGATCACACTGCACGGGCCGATCGTCACGACCTGAGTGATCGCACTGCACGGGCCGATCTTCACGACCTGAGTGATCGCACTGCACGGGCTGATCTTCACGACCTGAGTGATCGCACTGCACGGGCTGATCCGATCACCAAAGACCATGTTAATACCAGGTGTGAGCAGGACCTTAATGAACAGGATGAGCAGCTGTTTGTGACGAACAAGCTTTGTCAGATTAATATGAACATGTGGCTCTGATGATGTTATCATCTCAGCTGTCCAATCACTGAGCTGCCTGTCCATCATGTGACATCCTGTTTAACACCAGTGGATCATTCCAGTGAACAAGGTGTGATTGTTGCTGCTGTGTGTAGATGAGCTGGACTGAACACCGGGTGAAGAGAGGCAGCCTGCAGAGAGGAAACAGACTGGATGAAGATGAAGGAATGGAGGATAACTCACTATACAGTGGCAGAGAGACAGGTACACCTGTCTGTCTGCCTGTCTGTCTGTCTTTCTACCTGTCTTTCTACCTGTCTGTCTGTCTGTCTGTCTGTCTGTCTATCTGCCTGTCTGTCTGTCTGTCTGCCTGCCTGTCTGTCTGTCTGTCTGTCTGTCTGTCTGTCTGTCTGTCTATCTGCCTGTCTATCTCTGACCTTCACCGAGTCATTTCTAGTCCTTGAGCCTTATGTAGTCAAAGTGTACTTTGTTACTTTACACCACTGAGATTTAGTAATACACTCTTAACAAGTAACTAAAGTAAATGATTAACTCACTAATGATCACTAATACTAATTCACTAATATTTATTCATGACTCAGTAACATTCATTAATGATTCACTGACATTTATTAATGATTCAATATCATTTATAGATGATTCAGTAACATTTATGATTCAGTAACAGTCATTAATGATTTAGTAATATTTATTGATGATTCAATAACCCTTATTAATGATTCAGTAACATTCATTTATGATTCAGTAACATTCAGTAGCGATTCACTAACATTTATAGGTAATTCAGTAACAGTTATTAATGATTCGGTAACATTTATTAATGATTCAGTAACATTTATTTATGACTCAGTAACATTCAGTAGCGATTCACTAACATTTATTGATGATTCAGTAACAGTTATTGATGATTCAGTAACATTTATTGATGAACCAGTAACAGTTATTAATGATTCAGTAACATTTATTGATGATTCAGTAACAGTTATTAATGATTCACTAACATTTATAGGTAATTCAGTAACAGTTATTAATGATTCGGTAACATTTATTAATGATTCAGTAACATTTATTTATGACTCAGTAACATTTATTGATGATTCAGTAACAGTTATTGATGATTCAGTAACATTTATTGATGAACCAGTAACAGTTATTAATGATTCAGTAACATTTATTGATGATTCAGTAACAGTTATTGATGATTCAGTAACATTTATTGATGAACCAGTAACAGTTATTAATGATTCAGTAACATTTATTGATGATTCAGTAACAGTTATTGATGATCCAGTAACAGTTATTAATGATTCAGTAACATTTATTGATTATTCAGTAACAGTTATTAATGATTCAGTAACAGTTATTAATGATTCAGTAACAGTTATTAATGATTCAGTAACAGTTAGTGATGATTCAGTAACAGTTATTAATGATTCAGTAACAGTTAATGATGATTCAGTAACAGTTATTAATGATTCAGTAACAGTTATTGATGATTCAGTAACAGTTTTTAATGATTCAGTAACAGTTATTGATGATTCAGTAACATTTATTGATGATTCAGTAACAGTTATTGATGATTCAGTAACAGTCATTAATGATTTAGTAATATTTATTAATGATTCAGTAACAGTTATTGATGATTCAGTAACAGTCATTAATGATTTAGTAATATTTATTAATGATTCAGTAACAGTTATTGATGATTCAGTAACATTTATTGATGATTCAGTAACAGTTATTGATGATTTAGTAACAGTCATTAATGATTTAGTAATATTTATTAATGATTCAGTAACAGTTATTGATGATTCAGTAACATTTATTGATGATTCAGTAACAGTCATTAATGATTTAGTAATATTTATTAATGATTCAGTAACAGTTATTGATGATTCAGTAACAGTTATTAATGATTCAGTAACAGTTATTGGTGATTCAGTAACATTTATTGATGATCCAGTAACAGTTATTAATGATTCAGTAACATTTATTGATGAACCAGTAACAGTTATTAATGATTCAGTAACAGTTATTAATGATTCAGTAGCAGTTATTGATGATTCAGTAACAGTCATTAATGATTTAGTAATATTTATTAATGATTCAGTAACAGTCATTAATGATTTAGTAATATTTATTAATGATTCAGTAACAGTTATTGATGATTCAGTAACAGTTATTGATGATTCAGTAACAGTTATTGATGATCCAGTAACAGTTATTAATGATTCAGTAACATTTATTGATGATTCAGTAACAGTTATTGATGATTCAGTAACAGTCATTAATGATTTAGTAATATTTATTAATGATTCAGTAACATTTATTGATGATTCAGTAACAGTTATTAATGATTCAGTAACAGTTATTGGTGATTCAGTAACATTTATTGATGATCCAGTAACAGTTATTAATGATTCAGTAACATTTATTGATGAACCAGTAACAGTTATTAATGATTCAGTAACAGTTATTAATGATTCAGTAGCAGTTATTGATGATTCAGTAACAGTCATTAATGATTTAGTAATATTTATTAATGATTCAGTAACAGTCATCAATGATTTAGTAATATTTATTAATGATTCAGTAACAGTTATTGATGATTCAGTAACAGTTATTGATGATTCAGTAACAGTTATTGATGATCCAGTAACAGTTATTAATGATTCAGTAACATTTATTGATGAACCAGTAACATTTATTGATGAACCAGTAACAGTTATTAATGATTCAGTAACATTTATTGATGATTCAGTAACAGTTATTGATGATTCAGTAACATTTATTGATGATTCAGTAACAGTTATTGATGATTCAGTAACATTTATTGATGATTCAGTAACAGTTATTGATGATTCAGTAACATTTATTGATGAACCAGTAACAGTTATTAATGATTCAGTAACATTTATTGATGATTCAGTAACAGTTATTGATGATTCAGTAACATTTATTGATGAACCAGTAACAGTTATTAATGATTCAGTAACATTTATTGATGATTCAGTAACAGTTATTGATGATCCAGTAACAGTTATTAATGATTCAGTAACATGTATTGATTATTCAGTAACAGTTATTAATGATTCAGTAACAGTTATTAATGATTCAGTAACATTTATTGATGAACCAGTAACAGTTATTAATGAATCAGTAACATTTATTGATTATTCAGTAACAGTTATTAATGATTCAGTAACAGTTATTAATGATTCAGTAACATTTATTGATGAACCAGTAACAGTTATTCATGCTTCAGTAACATTTATTGATGATTCAGTAACAGTTATTGATGATTCAGTCACATTTATTGATGAACCAGTAACAGTTATTAATGATTCAGTAACAGTTATTGATGATTCAGTAACAGTTATTGATGATTCAGTAACATTTATTAATGATTCAGTAACATTTATTGATGATTCAGTAACAGTTATTGATGATTCAATAACAGTTATTGATGATTCAGTAACATTTATTGATATTCAGTAACAGTCATTAATGATTCAGTAACATTTATTGATTATTCAGTAACAGTTATTAATGATTCAGTAATAGTTATTAATGATTCAGTAACATTTATTGATGAACCAGTAACAGTTATTAATGATTCTGTAACATTTATTGATGAACCAGTAACAGTTATTGATGATTCAGTAACATTTATTGATGAACCAGTAACAGTTATTAATGATTCAGTAACAGTTATTGATGATTCAGTAACAGTTATTGATGATTCACTAACATTTATTGATGAACCAGTAACAGTTATTGATGATTCAGTAACATTTATTAATGATTCAGTAACATTTATTGATGATTCAGTAACAGTTATTGATGATTCAGTAACATTTATTGATGAACCAGTAACAGTTATTGATGATTCAGTAACATTTATTGATGAACCAGTAACATTTATTGATGAACCAGTAACAGTTATTAATGATTCAGTAACATTTATTGATGATTCAGTAACAGTTATTGATGATTCAGTAACATTTATTGATGATTCAGTAACAGTTATTGATGATTCAGTAACATTTATTGATGATTCAGTAACATTTATAGATGAACCAGTAACAGTTATTAATGATTCAGTAACATTTATTGATGATTCAGTAACAGTCATTAATGATTCAGTAACATTTTTTGATTATTCAGTAACAGTTATTAATGATTCAGTAAAAGTTATTAATGATTCAGTAACAGTTATTAATGATTCAGTAACAGTTATTAATGATTCAGTAACAGTTATTGATGATTCAGTAACATTTATTGATGAACCAGTAACAGTTATTAATGATTCAGTAACATTTATTGATGATTCAGTAACAGTTATTGATGATTCAGTAACATTTATTGATGAACCAGTAACAGTTATTAATGATTCAGTCACATTTATTGATGATTCAGTAACAGTTATTGATGATTCAGTAACAGTCATTAATGATTCAGTAACATTTATTGATGATTCAGTAACAGTTATTAATGATTCAGTAACAGTTATTGATGATTCAGTAACAGTTATTAATGATTCAGTAACAGTTATTAATGATTCAGTAACATTTATTGATGATTCAGTAACAGTCATTAATGATTCAGTAACATTTATTGATTATTCAGTAACAGTTATTAATGATTCAGTAACAGTTATTAATGCTTAGTAATTTGCAGTAACATTTATTTTTTTTTTTTATTTAATGATTCAGTAACATTTATTAATGATTCAGTAACAGTTATTGATGATTCAGTAACAGTTATTAATGATTCAGTAACAGTTATTAATGCTTCAGTAACAGTTATTAATGATTCAGTAACATTTATTGATTATTCAGTAACAGTTATTAATGATTCAGTAACAGTTATTAATGCTTCAGTAACAGTTATTAATGATTCAGTAACAGTTATTAATGATTCAGTAACAGTTATTGATGATTCAGTAACAGTTATTAATGATTCAGTAACAGTTATTAATGATTCAGTAACATTTATTGATTATTCAGTAACAGTTATTAATGATTCAGTAACAGTTATTAATGCTTCAGTAACAGTTATTAATGATTCAGTAACATTTATTGATGACTTCAGAAAACTCTTCTCTCGTTTTTGTGCCGTTGTGTTCTGAGTTCGGCCTGCAGTCATGACTTCCTGTCACACCTCCGACCAAACCTCACTTCCTCTTTCTCGCTTGCTGTCTTTTCCCATCGTTGCTAAATTTAGCCGGCGGCGGCCGACGGCTACCGAGTTTATTCTGTCACTGCTGCTGACTGGCAGCTGAACACTGTGACTGTGTCACATGATCTTTAATGGCTGGTCTGTAATGTGACTGTTGCTTTTATTATTAATTATGATTGTAATTTATTAGTGTTCAGGGTCTGCTGGAGGTTCGGATGTGTGTTTGTACTTGTTGCCAGTGTGTGTTGTTGAGTAGTGGAAACTGTGTGTGCAGCTGACGGCTGAAGGATGACTTGAGCTTTTATCTTGATAGGACAGACTTCCTGTTTCTCAACAGGAAGCTGAGTGGTCTGAATTGTTTTGAGGTCACTGACTCTCTGAGTGTTTCTAATGAGCCTCTGCTGGTTTCGCTGGTTTCTACCTGAGGCAGCAGCTCTGATTGGCTCTTTATATTTAGTGACTGTGAGGTGATGATGAGGAGTAAATACCGACTCACAGTTTCACTACTGCTGTGATTATCATCAAATACAGGTGCTTTCTTTTTCGAAGGCTGTAGTTATTATTATTGATTAAAATGAAAACATGCTTGAAAGGCTTTACTTTATGTGGAATGAGTCTAATATATATGACATTTCTGATGAAGAGTGATGAAGAATATTGAACTTTTTCCACAGTATTCAAAGTCTGTGAGATGTGCCTGAAGTGGTTTGACTGTGAACAAGCAGATCTGAGTTAAAGCTGTTTCATTTAAAGAAGCTTTTCGGTTAAATCAGCTGATACTTTCCTGGTGAGGCTGGTTTTTGGCTGCCTCCATCTTAGTTTTTGATTGTCACAGTACGTTTAATTCAATGCCCAATACTATGTTGATCCGTTCACAGGGCAAGTATTTAATTTACACACATTAAAAACACCAATAAATACAAGTATGACAAATGCCATCCAGACTACAGAGCAACGAGCTGCTTTAAATGAAGACATGCAGTACACATACGGAGTACTACACATTCAAAGTATAACTGAGGTCATGGTGTGTAGCTGCTACCGTTGACCACATCCTCACACACACCTGGCTGACAGAGTGTGTGTGGTTTCCTCAGTTTGATATATCTGACAACATCTGCTACCACCATAGAAGAAGATGTTTAAAGCCCCCCCCCCGAGCTAGCAGGACATCCTCCTCCTGATGTTGTTCATTTTCCACAGCGTGTGCCATTGGCCTAAAAATGAGTTCTTATATCGCACATTAAGAATTCAACAGGAAGTGTTTGACACTCAGAATGTGCAGGCAGACCAGCAGACCCCCACTGAGTATATAATGAGTCACCCACTGGTGTGTGGACTGCTGATCTGAAACCTGGGTTAACCCGACTCATCGTGGTTTTACAGCCAGAAGTGACACAAGGGGGCGGAGCCAAGTACAACCGAACGCTGCACAAGACACACGATTACATGTTGTCATTAACTGTGATGAAGTGAAAACACACTGTGACAGGGTTAAATTTCTATAAAAAAAAACACAGACAACTCCCACCTGTCAATCAGCAGGTAGCCCCGCCCTAAAGCCTCCCCTGCTTCCTGGTCTATCTGACTCTAAATGGACCATCATTCACTAAATGAACATCCTGCTGTACTGAAGAAGACTGAAACTAGAGACTGAGACCAGACACTGATGTTTCCAGTGTTCACTGAGGTAATCAGTCAGAGGAGGATCGGTTTCTATAGACATCTATAGGACCAGAGGAGTCGCCCCCTGCTGGCTGCAGACAGGATGAAGGGTTAAAGCTTCACTTCTCAGAGACATGAAACATGTTCATGTGACCAGTTTTGTTCTTCGGCACTAAGACAAAGTCTGAGGAGCCTTTTAGCTAAAATCCTGCTGACGCTGCAGCTAATTTTCACCACTGATCAATCTGTCTCACATTTTCTTTATTAATCATTCAGTCCATGAAAAATAATTTTTTTTACATAAAAACAGTGAATTGATGATCAGAGTAGTTGCGGATGAATCGACAGGCAGTGAAGGATGACATCGAGGTTCCACCTCGCAGAAGATTATTTCCTTGATCAAGTGATGAAGTCGTCAATAAAAGATGGTGAACAGTACTGAAGCTGTAAGGTGATGTCATCTACTGAACCCGGAAAACATCCAGACGTTTGGTGTTATTGATCGATTGATCATCATTGATCATCGTGTGATTACTGTGTGTGTGTCAGTGCGTAACTTCAGAGTGTGTGTTCGGAGGACCGAAGCGTCCGATCGCTGCCGACTGAAGGGAGACGGGTTCCTGCGGGCCGACGTCGACGCTCTCCACCTGCTGGACAAGACCGGAGACGCCGTGTACACCTGGCCCTACCGATACCTGCGTCGCTTCGGCCGAGACAAGGTGACACACTCACACCTGGTTCCACGTTAGACAGGATGAAGTCCGGGTTTTAATAATGAAGTCTGCTTTAATCTGGACTCTGGTTTGTTTTCTGTCCTTAGTCAACCTTCTCCTTCGAGGCCGGGCGGAGGTGCGACTCCGGCGAGGGCAGTTTTGAGTTTGACACCAAACAGGGGAACTTGTTGTTTCAGGCCGTGGAAGCTGCAATCAACCTGCAGCGAATCTCCTTTCCCCAGAGGCAGACCTCCGGGGGGGGACAGGTGAGTCCAGAGACACCCCAGGATGTGAACCTGCCCCCCCTACCCCCCCTGCCCCTCAATCTGCCCCTTGTCCAGAACAGGACGCCACCACTTCCTCAGCTCCACGGACATATCCCACAACCCACTGCTGCTCAGGTCAGCTCACATCGCAGGTCATCTGTCTGTGGTTTCAAAATAAAATAAATTCAAGACTTTTAGAACTAGAGAGGATTCAAGGTACAATTTTCAAAATTAAATAAGGATTGTCAGAAAAACCTCAGGATTTAAAAATAATTTCAGGAATTTAGAATCAAGCGAGGACTTTCAGAATAAAGACTAGCTTTTCAGAATAAAGTCTGACTTTTACTCGGTTCAGAATTCTGGTCATTTAATGCTCCTTGCTGAACCTCAGTCAACGTGATATTTGACTTTTCCCCGAACCAAACTTGAAATCTGCATATTCAGAGTGAAAACTGCAAAGGCAGAATTTTAGTGAATAATTTCACATTCATTACTTACCTACATTACGTTTGCAGATTTATTTTTTCTTCACTAATTGTTCTCAGTTGTAGCTGTAGAACAGTAGAGAACCTGCTGCTGTAGAACCAGACGTTAAGGATTTGGGCTTGCGGCTGGTTGTCGGTATGTTTCCTGTGTGCAGGCAGCTGACGGCGTGTACAGCATGGTGACTGAACCTCCTCATCCTCAGATGGTCCATCACAAAGACGAGGACGGCTCCACTCCTTCACAAGCACTGCTGCAGCGCCCTCAGCTGGTAGGACAAACACTGAGCCAGTATTTCTGATGAGGGAAATTACCTGGAGGTGTCTCAGGTCAGCCATGATGGGAGCTGCTTGAACCCTAAATGCCTCCTTCATTGTCTCCTCTAGCAGAGGACACCTGGACCAGAGAATAACATCCCACAATTCATTGTGGCTGCGACATTTAAACAATGCACCATTCTGCCTTTGATGGAAACAAACAATATGCTTATCTTGCATATTATTTTCATACAGTCATATACTAATCAGATTCATGATTAATATGACTGGACAGTGACACATTGACAGCGTTTCACTTTATTTCTATTTATTCATTTTGTAAGTAACAAAACAAGAAGAAAAAACATATGAACAGTTAATATCTAGCAAACAATAAAACCAATAAACCAATAATCTCCATCTTGGTTTTTGACCGTTGTCGTCTTGGTTTTTTGACCATCACCATCTTGGTCGCCACTATAGTTCAGTTTAGGAAATACTACATGGTTGAGCTTAAAACTACTATGTTTGTACAGTGAGACACTGAATGTTGTGAACAAGCAGCGGCCTCCTGCATGAAAGTCTTGTGTTTGTTGGACCCTCCACCGGTTTACATGGGGTTTATATGAGGTTTATATGGGGTTTATATGAGGTTTATATGGGGTTTATATGGGGTTTACATGGGGTTTATATGAGGTTTACATGGGGTTTACATGGGGTTTACATGGGGTTTATATGAGGTTTATATGGGGTTTATATGGGGTTTATATGGGGTTTATATGGGGTTTATATGAGGTTTATATGGGGTTTATATGGGGTTTATATGGGGTTTACATGGGGTTTATATGGGGTTTATATGGGGTTTATATGGGGTTTACATGGGGTTTATATGGGGTTTATATGAGGTTTACATGAGCTTTATATGGGGTTTATATGGGGTTTATATGAGGTTTATATGGGGTTTATATGGGGTTTATATGAGGTTTATATGGGGTTTATATGGGGTTTATATGGGGTTTACATGGGGTTTACATGGGGTTTATATGAGGTTTATATGGGGTTTATATGAGGTTTACATGGGGTTTATATGGGGTTTATATGAGGTTTATATGGGGTTTATATGGGGTTTATATGGGGTTTACATGGGGTTTACATGGGGTTTATATGAGGTTTATATGGGGTTTATATGAGGTTTACATGGGGTTTATATGGGGTTTATATGGGGTTTATATGGGGTTTATATGAGGTTTACATGGGGTTTATATGAGGTTTATATGGGGTTTATATGAGGTTTACATGGGGTTTATATGAGGTTTATATGGGGTTTATATGGGGTTTATATGAGGTTTACATGGGGTTTATATGAGGTTTATATGGGGTTTATATGAGGTTTATATGGGGTTTATATGGGGTTTATATGGGGTTTATATGAGGTTTATATGGGGTTTATATGGGGTTTATATGGGGTTTATATGAGCTTTATATGGGGTTTATATGGGGTTTATATGAGGTTTACATGGGGTTTATATGAGGTTTATATGGGGTTTATATGGGGTTTATATGGGGTTTATATGGGGTTTACATGGGGTTTACATGGGGTTTATATGGGGTTTATATGGGGTTTACATGGGGTTTATATGGGGTTTATATGGGGTTTATATGGGGTTTATATGGGGTTTATATGGGGTTTATATGAGGTTTATATGGGGTTTATATGGGGTTTATATGGGGTTTATATGGGGTTTACATGGGGTTTATATGGGGTTTATATGGGGTTTACATGGGGTTTATATGGGGTTTACATGGGGTTTATATGAGGTTTATGTGGGGTTTATATGGGGTTTACATGGGGTTTACATGGGGTTTACATGGGGTTTATATGGGGTTTACGTGGGGTTTATATGGGGTTTATATGGGGTTTACGTGGGGTTTATGTGGGGTTTATTGGGGTTTATATGGGGTTTGTGGGGTTTTGTGGGGTTTATATGGGGTTTACATATAAACATATCCTATATATGGGGTTTATATGGGGTTTATATGGGGTTTATATGGGGTTTACGTGGGGTTTATATGGGGTTTATATGGGGTTTATATGGGGTTTATATGGGGTTTACATGGGGTTTATATGGGGTTTATATGGGGTTTACATGGGGTTTATATGGGGTTTACATGGGGTTTATATGAGGTTTATGTGGGGTTTATATGGGGTTTACATGGGGTTTACATGGGGTTTACATGGGGTTTATGTGGGGTTTACATGGGGTTTACATGGGGTTTACATGGGGTTTATGTGGGGTTTACGTGGGGTTTATATGGGGTTTATATGGGGTTTATATGGGGTTTACGTGGGGTTTATATGGGGTTTATATGGGGTTTACGTGGGGTTTATGTGGGGTTTATATGGGGTTTACATGGGGTTTACATGGGGTTTATATGGGGTTTATATGGGGTTTATATGGGGTTTATATGGGGTTTACGTGGGGTTTATATGGGGTTTATATGGGGTTTATATGGGGTTTATATGGGGTTTACATGGGGTTTATATGGGGTTTATATGGGGTTTACGTGGGGTTTATATGGGGTTTATATGGGGTTTACGTGGGGTTTATATGGGGTTTATATGGGGTTTACGTGGGGTTTATATGGGGTTTATATGGGGTTTACGTGGGGTTTATATGGGGTTTATATGGGGTTTACGTGGGGTTTATGTGGGGTTTATATGGGGTTTATATGGGGTTTATATGGGGTTTACATGGGGTTTATGTGGGGTTTATATGGGGTTTACGTGGGGTTTATATGGGGTTTATATGGGGTTTACGTGGGGTTTATGTGGGGTTTATATGGGGTTTATATGGGGTTTATATGGGGTTTATATGGGGTTTACATGGGGTTTATATGGGGTTTATATGGGGTTTATCTGGGGTTTACGTGGGGTTTATATGGGGTTTATATGGGGTTTATATGGGGTTTACATGGGGTTTATATGGGGTTTATATGGGGTTTATATGGGGTTTACATGGGGTTTATATGGGGTTTATATGGGGTTTATGTGGGGTTTACGTGGGGTTTATATGGGGTTTATATGGGGTTTATATGGGGTTTATATGGGGTTTACATGGGGTTTATATGGGGTTTATATGGGGTTTATATGAGGTTTATATGGGGTTTATATGGGGTTTATATGGGGTTTATATGAGGTTTATATGGGGTTTATATGGGGTTTATATGGGGTTTACATGGGGTTTATATGAGGTTTATATGGGGTTTATATGGGGTTTACATGGGGTTTATATGAGGTTTATATGGGGTTTATATGGGGTTTATATGAGGTTTATATGAGGTTTATATGGGGTTTATATGGGGTTTATATGGGGTTTATATGGGGTTTATATGGGGTTTATATGGGGTTTATATGGGGTTTATATGGGGTTTATATGGGGTTTATATGGGGTACCAAATGCTGATGAAACGTCGTATCCAACACTCTGGAATGAGAACAGGTTGAAACATTAACTGCTGAGTCTCAGCATAGAGTAGATGTCTTCAGTGTGTTAGATGTCTTCAGTGTGTTAGATGTCTTCAGTGTGTTAAATGTCTTCAGTGTGTTAAATGTCTTCAGTGTGTTAAATGTCTTCAGTGTGTTAAATGTCTTCAGTGTGTTAGATGTCTTCAGTGTGTTAGATGTCTTCAGTGTGTTAAATGTCTTCAGTGTGTTAGATGTCTTCAGTGTGTTAAATGTCTTCAGTGTGTTAAATGTCTTCAGTGTGTTAAATGTCTTCATTGTTAAATTCTTCAGTGTGTTAGATGTCTTCAGTGTGTTAGATGTCTTCAGTGTGTTAAATGTCTTCAGTGTGTTAAATGTCTTCAGTGTGTTAAATGTCTTCAGTGTGTTAAATGTCTTCAGTGTGTTAGATGTCTTCAGTGTGTTAAATGTCTTCAGTGTGTTAGATGTCTTCAGTGTGTTAAATGTCTTCAGTGTGTTAAATGTCTTCAGTGTGTTAAATGTCTTCAGTGTGTTAGATGTCTTCAGTGTGTTAAATGTCTTCAGTGTGTTAAATGTCTTCAGTGTGTTAGATGTCTTCAGTGTGTTAAATGTCTTCAGTGTGTTAAATGTCTTCAGTGTGTTAGATGTCTTCAGTGTGTTAAATGTCTTCAGTGTGTTAAATGTCTTCAGTGTGTTAAATGTCTTCAGTGTGTTAGATGTCTTCAGTGTGTTAAATGTCTTCAGTGTGTTAAATGTCTTCAGTGTGTTAGTGGATGTCTTCAGTGTGTTAAATGTCTTCAGTGTGTTAAATGTCTTCAGTGTGTTAGATGTCTTCAGTGTGTTAAATGTCTTCAGTGTGTTAAATGTCTTCAGTGTGTTGAATAGTGAAAGGTGTCCACCTGCTGGACCGTTTGAGTCATTACATGATGAGTGAAGATCAACCAACAGACAAAATTACTGAATACTGATTGGTTGCAACTCTTCTGTCCTCAGACTCGTCTTGAGCCTCCGGTCGACAAAATCCTGATGGGTGTGAAGAGTTTGACTCTTGACACTCGCGGCATCCCCGTCCCTCGTAAGAACCAGGTCAAGATGATCTCCAGCTGCCCTCTGCCTCACGCCGGCCCCGAGCCCACCCCAAACCCGGCCCAAGTCCCCGGTACCCCCCACAAGCCCAACCTGAGCTCCGACCTGCTGAACCCGGACCAGACCTACTCCCAGATCACGCTGTCGGGTGCCGCGGAGCGAGGCGCCGAGCGGGAGAAGAGAGGTGGCAGCTCGCCCATCGTCTCCCCGGAGCCCGAGTACTCCCTCCCCTTCGACACCATCGCCAACAACTTCATGTCATGTCTTCACCCTGAACTCCCATCAGGCTCCCCCCATCACGCTCCCAGAGCTGAGTCCGCCACCGACCCGCTGTACGACAGCATCGACGAGATGAAGATCAGAAACATCTTCCCGAACGACGCCATCGTCAGGCACATGCACGGGAAGATGGAGCACATCTACGATGAGCCTGAGGGCTGCGCCGCCAATACACAGAAACCTCCCGCCTCCGTGTACGACGACCCCGAGGAGATGAGAGGAGACGCCTGGAGGATTATGGGTACAGCTGCTGACCCTAAAGGTCACGAGTACCCGTACAACCCACGGGTGGACGACTACGCTGTGCCCAAACGAGCCCAGAGGGCACTTCCTGTTACACAAAGCACCAACGAAGAAGAAGAAAACAAGGAGGAGGAGGAGCTGCAGGAGGAAGCTCAGGAGGAGCAGAGGGAGGAGCAGCAGGATTCACCGTACAGCAACGTGATGGTGAAGATGGTGTAGAGGAGACAGGAAGCAGCTGAAAGCAAAAACATGATTCACATGAGCCATCATCTCTAGTCTGGACCGTAGACCGGATATAAAGATGGCCGCTGCGTCTCCTCTTCCTCCCACTGTACAGAAGTGAAGCCAAAACATCCAGATACAGGAGCTGCCATCACAAGTCTGCTCAGTGATCGGTGGGCGGAGCCATTGTATCGACGTCACCCAGCTGAACCAGTCAGGAGCCTGGTAGCTTGTCAGTGTGAGACTCACAGCTGTCAATAATGATGCCCCGCCCCCTTTTTGACTCATCAAATATCTAATTAAAACCAAACCAATCAGAAAGACAAACACAAACAAACATCAGAATCTATCTGTGTCTGACTCTTTATTTTGGCGGGGCTTATGACCTGTACTGCAGCCAGCCACCAGGGGGCCATCCACATGTGTTGGCTTCACTTCTGGGGAGCTGCCATGTCGGCCATCTTTATCTACTGTCATTGTTCTCATCCAGTTTAGCATTTATAGTTCTAGTTGTACAACGACCAGCGACCAGCGGGGTCGTCCCCCGGCTTTCATCTCCACTCACAACTCAGAAACACTGACCAGAGAGGATTATCCAGTTTTAAAGTTAAAATCAAACCCCTAGACCCCCAGACCCCCAGACCCCCGGAAACCCAGAACACCAAACCTACAGACCTGCCGCTGTGGTTTAGTCCTCGTCCATGTCTCTGGAGGACGGTAACAGTCATTAAGAAATAAATTCAACAGTTTCTGCTCAGCTCTTCTTTACTCACTAACTACTACTAACTACTACTAACATACTACTAACATACTACTAACCTACTACTGACTACTGCTCTATCATTCTCTATATCAGTTAGTTCATCACGGTGTCTCAGCCTGGTGGGGACAGAAATGGACCAGAGTCTTTCCTCCTGGTGCAGGTCTACAGTGGTACCAGCAACCTCCAGGAAATAGTCACAGCCTCTCAGTCAAGTCCGGCAGGGTGGACTGGTGGTACCAGGTCTCCGGGTCTCCGGTCTACAGACTGGGAGTGTCGAGGCTGGCGGACTGTCAGACTGCAGACTAAATGCTGTCAGATGTCAGAGTGTCTTTGAGCCTGTATGCAGGTATATATACACCTATACATAGGTGTGTGTGTATATATATATATATGTATATATATATATATATATATATATATATATACATACATATACATCTATATATATATAGATGTATATGTATGTTTTGTTTTGTTTTTTTTTTTTATTTTTTTATATATATAGATGTATATGTATGTATGTATATACATCTATATATATATAGATGTATATTAATGTATATGTATGTGTATATATATATATATATATATATATATATATATACTATTATATATATATAGATGTATATGTATATATATATATACATCTATATATATATAGATGTATATGTATTATATATATATATACATATATATATATATACATATACATCTATATATATATATATAGATGTATATATACATATACATACATATATATATATACATATACATCTATATATATATTTTTTTTTTTTTATATATATATATACATTATATATATATAATATATATATATATATATATATATATATATATATATATATATACATATATATAGTATACAGTACTTTAAGGTGTTTGTGTGCAGATGTATAAGCCTTTAAGTCTGAAATAAATGCTGATTAATTTTTAATGTTTGTTGTCATTTAACTTTGAATCCAAAGTGATGAATAATAATAATAATAATAATAATTTATGTACCCGCCATTATCTATACTTTTACTGTACACTGTACTACACTTTTCTTAAGTATATCTTGATCAAAAGATGATGTCAGTATGAGTCACGTATACTTAAGTATACTTTTGTCAAGTATATCTCTGATAAGTACAGTAAAGCCAAAGTATACTCTCCTACTTTAAGTTCAGTAGAAGTATACTAGTACTACACCAGAGTAAAGTAGTACCTGTTTAAGTAGAAGTATACTAGTACTACACTAGAGTAGTACCAGTCCTCTGACTCCAGTCACACCTCCTCCTCCTCTTTCCCACCTGCTCTCCATTTCTCTAGTTAGTCTCTGTGTTTATTCCAGACCATCTCCTGCTCCAGGGACCTAAACCAGTTCCTGGACCCTGGTTCTGGACTGATGGATGGCCTGTCCGGACTCAGGTACTGAACTTTTATGTTAAGCTGGGTTTTATTTATGACAGCAGCAGTAACAGAATCCCAAAAACCACCAAGAGAAACTACAACAGGGGACAAACCTCAGACCACCACATACAGGTCCTGAAACACAAGGCCACGTCCCCCTTTTAGGTGTGTTTGATTGTAATTTAGTCCAGTTTCTATTCATCCACATGTCTAATAATTATTTAGTGACGTAGTCTGAACCTGAGTGGTGCTGATGCCCTCCACGTCCTTCAGTCCCCCCGTCCAAGACTGGTCTAGAGCCTGGAGCCATGTCGGTCTGGTCTAGAGCCTGGAGCCATGTCGGTCTGGTCTAGAGCCTGGAGCCATGCTGGTCTGGTCTAGAGCCTGGAGCCATGCTGGTCTGGTCTAGAGACTGGGGCCATGTCGGTCTGGTCTAGAGCCTGGAGCCATGCTGGTCTGGTCTAGAGCCTGGAGACTGGAGCCATGTCGGTCTGGTCTAGAGCCTGGGGCCATGTCGGTCTGGTCTAGAGCCTTGAGCCATGCCGGTCTGGTCTAGAGCCTGGAGCCATGCTGGTCTGGTCTAGAGACTGGAGCCATGTCGGTCTGGTCTAGAGCCTGGAGCCATGTCAGTCTGGTCTATAGCCTGGAGCCATGCTGGTCTGGTCTAGAGACTGGAGCCATGCCGGTCTGGCCTAGAGCCTGGAGCCATGCCGGTCTGGTCTATAGTCTGGAGCCACGTCGGTCTGGCCTATAGCCTGGAGCCATGCCGGTCTGGTCTATAGTCTGGAGCCATGATGCCATGCTGGTCTGGTCTATAATCTGAATCCATGCCGGTCTGGTCTATAGTCTGGAGCCATGATGCCATGCTGGTCTGGTCTATAGCCTGGAGCCATGCTGGTCTGGTCTATTGCCTGGAGCCATGCCGGTCTGGTCTATAGTCTGGGGCCATGATGCCATGCCGGTCTGGTCTATAGTCTGGATCCATGATGTCATGCTGATCTGGTCTATAGCCTGGAGCCATGCTGGTCTGGTCTATAGTCTGGGGCCATGCTGGTCTGGTCTATAGTCTGGGGCCATGATGCCATGCTGGTCTGGTCTATTGCCTGGAGCTATGATGCCATGCTGGTCTGGTCTATAGCCTGGAGCCATGCTGGTCTGGTCTATTGCCTGGAGCCATGATGCCATGCCGGTCTGGTCTATAGTCTGGATCCATGATGCCATGCTGGTCTGGTCTATAGCCTGGAGCCATGCTGGTCTGGTCTATTGCCTGGAGCTATGATGCCATGCTGGTCTGGTCTATAGCCTGGATCCATGCCGGTCTGGTCTATAGTCTGGAGCTATGATGCCATGCCGGTCTGGTCTATAGCTTGGAGCCATGCTGGTCTGGTCTATAGTCTGGGGCCATGATGCCATGCCGGTCTGGTCTATAGTCTGGAGCCATGATGCCATGCTGGTCTGGTCTATAGCCTGGATCCATGCCGGTCTGGTCTATAGTCTGGAGCTATGCTGGTCTGGTCTATAGCCTGGAGCCATGCTGGTCTGGTCTATAGCCTGGAGCCATGCTGGTCTGGTCTATAGCCTGGAGCCACAATGCCCCTAAAGCAGGGGACCAGACCAAGGATGGAGGTTTCTGTAGAAACAGAAGGAGGGTTTGTTGAAGCGTAGCTCCGATAGTTTAAATGTGACCAGATGTGGCAGAAGAGGAGCTGTAGTTAATTCATGAGCAGCTCTGACTGTTAATGGGTGACCCGAGGCTTCCTGTTTAACTCGGCTACTTAGCATAATTAAACAGACACGCACTCATAATGACTTAACATCAGGAGACAACCAATCACAGCCCTCGTTCAAATGCATTCAACCAATCAGACACTAACAGCTGGAAACGTTCAAATATAAAGACATGTTTTCAATCCACTGTGTACAGGGGTTATTATTATTATTATTATTATTATTATTATTATTATTATTATTATTATTATTATTATTATCTGTGTCTGTAGTAGGCAGTGACCTGAACTACAGACGTCTCTTTCTCATTGGAAGTCTATGAGCAAAAGTCTTTTTTGGGTCCAATGATGTCATGTGACGGACACAGAAGTTGTAGAACCATCATTTGGTCCCGACCTCTGACCTGTACAGGATGTAGTAGTCCCGACCTCTGGCCTCTACAGGATGTAGTAGTCCCGACCTCTGACCTGTACAGGATGTAGTAGTCCCGACCTCTGACCTGTACAGGATGTAGTAGTCCCGACCTCTGACCTGTACAGGATGTAGTAGTCCCGACCTCTGACCTCTACAGGATGTAGTAGTCCCGACCTGTGACCTGTACAGGATGTAGTAGTCCCGACCTCTGACCTCTACAGGATGTAGTAGTCCCGACCTCTGACCTGTACAGGATGTAGTAGTCCCGACCTCTGACCTGTACAGGATGTAGTAGTCCCGACCTCTGACCTGTACAGGATGTAGTAGTCCCGACCTCTGACCTGTACAGGATGTAGTAGTCCCGACCTCTGGCCTCTACAGGATGTAGTAGTCCCGACCTCTGGCCTCTACAGGATGTAGTAGTCCCGACCTCTGACCTGTACAGGATGTAGTAGTCCCGACCTCTGACCTGTACAGGATGTAGTAGTCCCGACCTCTGACCTGTACAGGATGTAGTAGTCCCGACCTCTGGCCTCTACAGGATGTAGTAGTCCCGACCTCTGGCCTCTACAGGATGTAGTAGTCCCGACCTCTGACCTGTACAGGATGTAGTAGTCCCGACCTCTGACCTATACAGGATGTAGTAGTCCCGACCTCTGACCTGTACAGGATGTAGTAGTCCCGACCTCTGACCTGTACAGGATGTAGTAGTCCCGACCTCTGACCTGTACAGGATGTAGTAGTCCCGACCTCTGACCTGTACAGGATGTAGTAGTCCCGACCTCTGACCTGTACAGGATGTAGTAGTCCCGACCTCTGACCTGTACAGGATGTAGTAGTCCCGACCTCTGACCTGTACAGGATGTAGTAGTCCCGACCTCTGACCTCTACAGGATGTAGTAGTCCCGACCTTTATTTATGTTTTATGCATTTTTGGAGAGGGGAAATTAGAAAGAAGAGGAAAGGTAAATAAATAAATAAGCTAATTTAAACAGAAATCAATCAATCAATCAACATTTATTTGTATAGCCCTTTACAACAACCAGAAGGTCCCAAAAGTGCCCAAAACATCACAGCGCTGGGTATTAAAAGCCAGTCTAAATAGTCGAAATATCAATTTATGTCACATTTTATTCATTAATTAATTTGCTACATTTAATGATATACATATGTATTTATTGAATTATTCATTTATTTATTCACTTATTTTTGATTTTGGCAGACTTGGTCCTCCATACACCAGCACAACAAAGTAGGACATAAGAACAATAAACACTGACAGAAGCAGATATTTAACACAAATATGACCAAATCAAAAAAATCAGGCTCCTGACACCGAAACGCAGAAACACTGTTCAAACGGTCTAATAATGAATAAATAAGAAATAAGAAATAAAAAGAATAAACATCTTTCTTTATTAAAACTAATTCCTTGTTTTATCTGGTAATGACGGTCTCCAGTGGGTCCTGGTTGGTCTGCTGGTCCTCAGCGTCTGCAGGCGGCATGTGACGGTGATGCTGTCCGACACGTCACCACGTAACCAGCTCACACACACACACACACACACACACACACACACACACTGCCCTCCAGGGACTCAGCGGGGTACAAAAGCGTCCCAGCATGCATCTCTCTGTCCGCCATGCAACACACTCAGCTGGAAACAGAAAGAGCATCATGGTGTGTGTGTGTGTGTGTGTGTGTGTGTGTGTGTGTGTGTGTGTGTGTGTGGACTCACTGGCCTGGAAGATGAACCTTCTCTTCTTCATGATACTGAACACCAGGAGATAAAACAGTGAGGTCATACGTGTCCTACTTCACGCTCACAGCTGAGATCAGTGCATGACACAATGACATCATCAAGAAGCTACCGAAGTAACAGATAGAAGCTAACAGATAGAAGCTAACAGATAGAAGCTAACAGATAGAAGCTAACAGATAGAAGCTATCAGACAGAAGCTAACAGATAGAAGCTAACAGATAGAAGCTAACAGACGGAAGCTATCAGACAGAAGCTAACAGATAGAAGCTAACAGATAGACGCTAACAGGTAGAAGCTATCAGGCAGAAGCTATCAGATAGAAGCTAACAGATAGAAGCTAACAGGTAGAAGCTATCAGGCAGAAGCTATCAGATAGAAGCTAACAGGTAGAAGCTATCAGGCAGAAGCTATCAGACAGAAGCTAACAGATAGAAGCTAACAGATAGAAGCTATCAGACAGAAGCTAACAGATAGAAGCTAACAGATAGACGCTAACAGGTAGAAGCTATCAGGCAGAAGCTATCAGATAGAAGCTAACAGATAGACGCTAACAGGTAGAAGCTATCAGGCAGAAGCTATCAGATAGAAGCTAACAGATAGAAGCTAACAGATAGAAGCTATCAGACAGAAGCTAACAGATAGAAGCTAACAGATAGAAGCTATCAGACAGAAGCTAATAATCTATAACCTACAAAAAGCCTAATGAGTAGAATCAGGTACAGTTGTGTTTGTCTCCAGATTCATATCAGCATATCAGCGTTCTGACAGCTTGTGGGAGGAAGCTGTTGACCAGTCTGTGGTTCTGCCTTTTATCCTCCAGAACCGTTGGCCTGATGGCAGCAGGTCAAAGACTTTGTGTAGAGGCTGTGAGGGGTCCCTGACGATGGTCCGTACCCTGTTCTGGTACAGTTCATGGATAGACGGGAGGGAACCTCCGATGACCCTCTCTGCTCCTCTGACTATCCACTGCAGGGCTTCTCTGTCTGACATACTGCAGTAGAACCATGTAGAGATACAGGATGTCAGAACGCTCTCTACCTCTGTTGAAGGTCCTGAGGATGCTGGATGGGAGAGAGGCTTGTTTCAGCTTCCTCAGGAAGGACAGTCTCTGCTGTGCACGTTTCGTGATCCCTGCGGTGTTCTTACTCCAGATCAGGTCCTGCGAGATCTGCACTCCGGGGAACTTGATGTTCTCCTCTCTTTCCACCGTTTGGCCGCTGATGCTGAGGGGGGCATGCTCTGGTTGTGACCTCCGGAAGTTGATGATCATCTCCTTCATTTTGTTCAACAGATAGAAGCTATTAGACAGAAGCTAACAGATAGAAGCTATCAGACAGAAGCTAACAGATGTAGATTTCATTTCATTTCGGCTTCTTCTATCCGTGATCTCACTCTTTTGGTCACTACCCAAAGATCATGACAATAGATGAAGGTTGGAGTGTAGATGGACCATTATGTCCAGAGCTTTGCTCTCCAGCTGAGCTCTGTTTGAAACACAACAGTCCAGTACAGGCAGACACCACACCAGACTGCCTGTCCATCTCCTTCTGCATTTTACTCTCACTGGTGAACAAGACCCAGGGATAATTAAACTCTCTCACTTGGGGCAAAGATTCACTCCCAACCTGGACGGGGCAGTCCACCTGTTTCCAGTGGAGAACCGTGGCCTCAGACTTAGAGGTACTGACTCTCATCCTAACCACTTCAAACTTGGCTACAAACCACCCCAGTGCGTTTTGAAGGTCCCGGTCTGATGAAGCCAACAAAACCACATCATCTGCAAAGAGCAGAGTCGTAATTCTGAGGTCCCCGAATTGGACACTTTCCTCCCCCCAGCCGCACCTTGAAATCCTGTCCATGAAAATCACAAACAGGTTTGATTTGTAAATTTCTCCACTGTGGGACTAATAAAGGAATATGTTATCTTATCTTATCTTATGACAAGGGACAACCCTGGTGAAGGCCGACACCCACTGGAAACCTATTTGACTTTGTGCCGAGTATACAGACCCAACTCTCACTTTGTTTATACAAGGACCAAATGGCTGGTAACAGTGACCCTGGTACTCTCTATTCCCATAGTTCCCCCACAGGAGACATGGTTGTAAGTCCACAAAACAAATGTAGACTGGATGGGCAAACTCCATCACCCCCACAACAGTCCTGCAAGGATAAAGAACTGGTCCACTGTTCCACAGCCAGAATGAAATTTGTATTGGATCTGAGGTTCGACTTCGTCAAAGCCTCCTTTCCAGCACCCCAGAACAAACTTGAGCAGGCACCCCAATAATGGGAACCCACACTTTGAATCTCCTTTTTAAAAATGGGAACCACCCCAGTCTGCCATTCCACTGGTACTGTCCCCGACCTCCACACAACACTGAAGAAACGTGTCGGCCAAGACAGTCCAACAATGTCCAGAGCCTTCAGGGTGAATCTCATCCACCCCGGGCGCCTTGCCACTGAGAAACTTTTTGACTACCACAGCGAATTCTGCCAAGGATATGGACAAGCCTTCCCCTGAGTCTTCAAAATAGCATCCTCTATGGAGGACGTGTTGGTTGGGTTCGGGGTCCAGGTCCACTGTTCTCCTCCCCTACTGTGAATCTAGCTGATCAACTCTTGTATCATCTTTGACTTCATTTTCATCTTCACTATCATCATACTTTATCATATACAGCAAGAAGTCAAGTTTATAATTTGGGGATCTGAATTTGTTGAGCCGATGAGTCCGACCCTCTGGAGGTCATCTCTCATTGATCAGCTGGAGGGACATGGATCAGGCTCCAGTGTTTCCCGTCACAGTTTCATAATGAACCAACAATATTTTTACACTTCTCAACAGGTGTGGTTGGTCAGCCGCTCGGTCTGCCCGGAGGATTCAACTCAGTGGGCGACTGACGGCTGCTCACCTGGCGTGGAAGGGTCCCAGTTTGACCTCTCCTGGGGCGTTTCCTCCACAGACGGACCTCACCACTTCCTGTGTCAGTTCGAGTTTCAACCGCACCGTTTTCACAGCAGCAGCATGGGCATTTAATGATACCAATAAATGGATTTATCATGTAAATACATTTAACTTGTACTGTCAGTGATAGAGGTCAGTAAGTAAATTGTTGTACTTGATCCCATTTAAGGGTCAACCATAGCCCTTTGTTTCAGTGAAGTAAGAGGTTAAATGTTGAGTTAAATCTCTGTTTTCAGACCAGTGTGTGTTCAGACATTCAGGCCTGCGTGCTGGAACAGATATGACATCACTGTGTGTTAATTATAAGGTATATGTGGCGAGCAGAGGGGATGGGGGTTAGGAGATGCTTGTTTCCGTGGCAACCGCAATATGGATCTGGGGCTGCATCCCCGTTCCCGTGGCAACAATGCATGCTGTTAGTAAACGGGGTGATTAAAAAACCCCAGAAACAACCACAGAAGAAGAAGAGCAGAGTCTACTGGCAGATTTCTTCTTCTGCTGTTCTTATTTTTTGTATCTCTGTCACACTAATTACAGATTACAGATTACAGATTACAGTGTGATTCTATAATTAAGATGTTCGACACAGATTGTTCCTGATGGCCAGTTGATGTTTGGAATGTCAGGTATGTTAAGGTGTGTTCAGGTGCATTCAGGTACGCTGAGGTGCATTCAAGTGTGCTCAGATGTTTTCAGGTACATTAACGTGCTTTTAGATACGTTCAAGTCCGTTCAGTCATAGCTCACCTGGTAACTCACCTGGTAGCTCACCTGGCAGTGCACCTGGTAGAGTGGTGGCCCCGTGTACCAAGGCTCAGTCCTCGCCATGCGACCCGGATCCATGTTGTCCCCCTTCACTGACTATCACTGTCAAATAGTCGAACAAATATTAAAAAAAAAAAAAAAACTCCCCCTCTCACTAACCTATTGTAACCCAAATCTAATCTAAGTCCCTGGAGCAGTAAATCAGTCCTACCACTCATGGAGTGGTAAGCTGGTCCCTGGAGCGGTAAGCTGGTCCCTGAAATGGCAAGCTGGTCCCCAGTGGTATGACAGTCCCTGGAGTGATAAGCTTGTCGCTGGAGTGGTATGACAGTCCCTGGTGGTGTGACAGTCCCTGGAGTGGTGAGCCCTGGTCTATGGAGTAGCATAATCCAGACCGGGGGTCCCCAGTGGTATGACAGTCCCTGGAGTGATAAGCTTGTCCCTGGAGTGGTATGACAGTCCTTGGTGGTGTGACAGTCCCTGGAGTGCTAAGCCAGTCCGTGGAGTGGTAAGTTGGTCCCCAGTGGTATGACAGTCCCTGGAGTGATAAGCTTGTCCCTGGAGTGGTATGACAGTCCTTGGTGGTGTGACAGTCCCTGGAGTGCTAAGCCAGTCCGTGGAGTGGTAAGTTGGTCCCCAGTGGTATGACAGTCCCTGGAGTGATAAGCTTGTCCCTGGAGTGGTATGACAGTCCCTGGAGTGGTGAGCCGGTCTGTGGAGTAGTATGACAATCCCTGGAGTGATAAGATGGTCCCTGGAGCAGTATTACGGTCCCTTGAGCGGTAAATAAGTCCCTGGAGTGCTAAGCCGGTCCCTGAAGTGGTAAGCCAGTCCCTGGAGTGGTAAGCCAGTCCCTGAAATGGTAAGCCAGTCCCTGGAGTGGTAAGCCAGTCCCTGGAGTGGTAAGTCTGACCCCTGGTGGTGAGACAGGTGGTCAGGTGGTGAGCTTACTACTCCAGGGACCATCTTACCAGTCTGAACCACAGTAGCACACCATCAGCCGCTTTTAGATCAGTTTCAGCTACAGTTTCAGCCTTTTCCTCTGACCTCCTGGAAACGAGTGAACACACTGATCAGGAAAGGAAGCAGAAACACAGAAAGTTCAGGAGCAGCAGCGTCGCTCGTCGTTGAGCTTCTTCTCTGGATCTGTACTAATTATTGTGTCCTGCTGAGGTCCAGCCCTACAAACACAAAACTGTCACTGACTCATGAAGTCACATAATTGGTCAGCCAAGTGTTGGAGTTTCCCTATTGGCTCTTGTCCTTTCCAAATGAAAAGGCGGGAACAATCCTTCAGCATTTTATGGTGAGTATGGCTAAATGTAGACAGGATATTCATCAGAGACATGTCTCATTGTGACTACTACTGCCTTATCTTATCTGATCATATCTTATCTTATCTCATCTTATTTTATCTTATCTTATCTTATCTGATCATATCTTATCTTATCTCATCTTATTTTATCTTATCTTATCTTATCATATCATGCCTTGTCTTGTCTTATCTTAGCAACATGAAGAGGAGCAACATGGATGTGCAACATGAAGAGGAGCAACATGGAGGAGCAACATGGAGGAGGAACATAAGGAGGAGCAACATGGAGGAACATGAGGAGGAGCAACATGGAGGAGCAACATGAAGAGGAGCAACATGGAGGAGCAACATGAGGAGGAGCAACATGAGGAGGAGCAACATGGAGGAGGAGCAACATGGGGAGGAGCAACATGAGGAGGAGCAACATGGAGGTGCAACATGGAGGAGAAACACAAAGAGGAGAAGCATGAAGAGGAGCAACATTGAGGAGCAACATGGAGGAGGAACATGAGGAGGAGCAACATGGAGGAGCAACATGAGGAGGAGCAACATGGGGAGGAGCAACATGAGGAGGAGCAACATGAGGAGGAGCAACATGAGAAGGAGCAACATGGAGGAGCAACATGAGGAGGAGCAACATGGAGGAGCAACATGAGGAGGAGCAACATGGAGGAGCAACATGAGGAGGAACATGAGGAGGAGCAACATGAGAAGGAGCAACATGGAGGAGCAACATGAGGAGGAGCAACATGGAGGAGCAATATGAGGAGGAGCAACATGGAGGAGCAACATGAGGAGGAGCAACATGGAGGAGCAACATGAGGAGGAGCAACATGGAGGAGCAACATGAGGAGGAGCAACATGGAGGAGCAACATGAGGAGGAACATGAGGAGGAGCAACATGAGAAGGAGCAACATGGAGGAGCAACATGTGGAGGAGCAACATGGAGGAGCAACATGAGGAGGAGCAACATGAGGAGGAGCAACATGGAGGAGCAACATGAGGAGGAGCAACATGAGAAGGAGCAACATGGAGGAGCAACATGAGGAGGAGCAACATGGAGGAGCAACATGGAGGAGCAACATGGAGGAGCAACATGAGGAGGAGCAACATGAGGAGGAGCAACATGGAGGAGCAACATGAGGAGGAGCAACATGGAGGAGCAACATGGAGGAGCAACATGGAGGAGCAACATGAGAGGGGGGGGGGGGGAGGAGCAACATGAGGAGGAGCAACATGGAGGAGCAACATGGAGGAGAAAGGAAGAGAGGAGAAAGGAGGAGAAGAGGAGGAGGGGGGGGGGGAGGAGCAACATGGAGGAGCAACATGAGAAGGAGCAACATGGGGAGGAGCAACATGAGAGGAGCAACATGGGGAGGAGCAACATGAGAAGGAGCAACATGGAGGAGCAACATGAGGAGGAGCAACATGGAGGAGCAACAT
>CAMQGK010000010.1:972500-985000 GCA_947000775.1 Pterois miles
TAGTAGCAGCAGCAGCTGCCGCAGTTGCAGCAGCAGCTGTAGCAGTAGCAGTAATAGCAGTAGCAGTAGTAGTAGCAGCAGCAGTAGTAGTAGTAGTAGTAGTAGCAGTAGCAGCAGCAGCAGCAGCAGCAGTAGCAGTAGTAGCAGCAGCAGCAGTAGCAGTAGTAGCAGCAGCAGTAGCAGTAGCAGTAATAGCAGTAGCAGTAGTAGTAGCAGCAGTAGTAGTAGTAGTAGTAGTAGTAGCAGCAGTAGCAGTAGTAGCAGTAGCAGCAGTAGCAGTAGCAGTAGTAGCAGCAGTAGTAGTAGTAGCAGTAGTAGCAGCAGTAGCAGTAGTAGTAGTAGCAGTAGCATTAGCAGTAGTAGCAGTAGTAGCAGCAGAGTAGTAGCAGTAGCAGCAGTAGCAGTAGTAGCAGTAGTAGCAGCAGTAGCAGTAGTAGTAGTAGCAGTAGTAGTAGTAGTATAAGTAGTAGTAGCAGCAGTAGTAGTAGTAGTAGCAGTAGCAGTAGTCGTAGCAGTAGTAGTAGTAGTAGAAGTAGCAGTAGTAGCAGTAGCAGTAGCAGTAGCAGTAGCAAAATAAATTAGTATATACATAATAGAAAAGTAAAGCCAGAAATATATCCATCTTATCAATAAATAATTGTCCAGTTACTATGATTTGAGCAGATGATATAATTGCACATATGAGTCCTTATTGCACTTATGTCCGGTGAGTTTGTTGTGAATGTGAATGTGTATGTGGTCTACTGGGAGCAGTGCTGGTTGTGAATGTGTATGTGGTCTACTGGGAGCAGTGCTGGTTGTGAATGTGTATGTGGTCTACAGGGAGCAGTGCTGGTTGTGAATGTGTATGTGGTCTACTGGGAGCAGTGCTGGTTGTGGATGTGTATGTGGTCTACTGGGAGCAGTGCTGGTTGTGAATGTGTATGTGGTCTACAGGGAGCAGTGCTGGTTGTGGATGTGTATGTGGTCTACTGGGAGCAGTGCTGGTTGTGAATGTGTATGTGGTCTACTGGGAGCAGTGCTGGTTGTGAATGTGTATGTGGTCTACAGGGAGCAGTGCTGGTTGTGAATGTGTATGTGGTGTACTGGGAGCAGTGCTGGTTGTGAATGTGTATGTGGTTTACTGGGAGCAGTGCTGGTTGTGAATGTGTATGTGGTCTACTGGGAGCAGTGCTGATTGTGGAGTCTAACAGCTGCAGGCAGGAAGGACCTTCTGTAACGCTCCTTCGTACACTTAGGGTGTAGCAGCCTGTCACTGAAGGAGCTCTCCAGAGCTCTGATGGTGTCTTTCATGGGGTGGGAGTCCTTCTCCATCATGGATGACAGCTTAGCCATCGTCCTCCTCTCTCCCACCACCTGCACTGAGTCCAGAGAGCATCCCAGGACAGAGCTGGCCCTTTTGATAATCTTATCCAGCCTCTTCCTGTCTGCAGCCGTGATGCTGCTGCCCCAGCAAACCACTCCATAAAATATGGCTGATGCCACCACAGTGTCATAAAATGTTTTCAGTAGTGTCCCCTGCACTCCAAAAGACCTCAGTCTCCTGAGCAGATACAGTCTGCTCTGGCCTTTTTTATGGAGTGCAGAGGAATTTGTTGTCCTCTCCAGTTTATTGTTCAGGTGAACACCCAGGTATTTATAAGATGTCACCATCTCAATGTCTGATCCCTGGATGTTCACCGGTGTTGGAGGGGGATGAGTTTGCCTGCAGAAATCCACCACCAGCTCTTTAGTTTTCCCCGCGTTGATCTGGAGGTGGTTCCGCAGGCACCAGTCCACCAAGTCCTGGGAAAGTTCTCTGTACTCCCCATCGTCCCCATCAGTGATGAGGCCGACGATAGCAGAGTCATCAGAGAAATTCTGCAGGTGACAGGTTGGTGAATTGTAAGAAAAGTCTGCAGTGTAGAGCATGAAGAGGAACGGAGCCAGAACCGTTCCCTGAGGAACCCCCACACTGCAGACCACCGTGTCTGAAGTGAAGTCCTGTGTCCTCACAAACTGTGGTCGGTTTGTGAGGTAGTCCAGTATCCAGGATGTAAGATGTTGATCTACCCCTGCAGTCTCCAGTTTGTCCCCCAGAAGTGTCGGCTGGATGGTGTTGAAAGCACTGGAGAAATCAAAGAACATGATCCTCACAGTGCTGCCAGGTTTCTCCAGGTGAGACAGAGCTCGGTCCACAAGGAAGATGACGGCATCGTCCACCCCAATGCCAGGTTGATAGGCAAACTGTAGTGGGTCCATGGATGGACTCACCACAGGGCGGAGATGTTGGAGGACCAGGCGCTCCAGGGCCTTCATCAGGTGGGACGTTAATGCCACCAGCCTGAAGCTGCTGGGGTCCTTGGGGTGTTGGGTCTTTGGCACAGGTACCACGTCTTCCATAGTTGTGGTACCTTCCTCAGCTTCAGGCTCAGGTTGAATAGGTGTCCAAAAGTCCCACACAGCTGGTCTGCGCAGGACTTCAGGAGCCTGGAGCTGATGCCATCTGGACCCGTAGCCTTCCTCACGTTCATCTTCTTGAACTGGTTCTTCACCTGAAGTGTTGTGAAGGACAAACTGGAGCAGGGGGGCTGTGTGTCAGAGGCAGAGGAGGGGGTTGGTGGGGGGTCAGGGCTGAGTAGTGGAGCAGAGGGGGGTTGTCTGAGGGACGGGGACTGAGGGCCTAGAGCCTGGAGCCATGCTGGTCTGGTCTAGAGCCTGGAGCCATGCTGGTCTGGCCTAGAGCCTGGAGCCATGCTGGTCTGGCCTATAGCCTGGACCCATGCCGGTCTGGTCTAGAGCCTGGAGCATCATGCCATCACAGCATCACGCCATCACGCCATCACAGCATCACGCCATCACAGCATCACGCCATCACAGCATCACGCCATCACAGCATCACGCCATCACAGCATCACGCCATCACGCCATCACAGCATCACAGCATCACGCCATAACGCCATCACAGCATCACGCCATCACGCCATCACAGTATCACGCCATCACAGCATCACGCCATCACGCCATCACAGTATCACGCCATCACAGCATCACGCCATCACAGCATCACACCATCACGCCATCACAGCATCACGCCATCACGCCATCACAGTATCACGCCATCACAGCATCACGCCATCACAGCATCACGCCATCACGCCATCACAGCATCACAGCATCACGCCATCACAGCATCACGCCATCACAGCATCACGCCATCACAGCATCACGCCATCACAGCATCACGCCATCACGCCATCACAGTATCACGCCATCACAGCATCACGCCATCACAGCATCACGCCATCACGCCATCACGCCATCACAGCATCACGCCATCACAGTATCACGCCATCACAGCATCACGCCATCACAGTATCACGCCATCACAGCATCACGCCATCACAGCATCACGCCATCACAGCATCACGCCATCACGCCATCACAGTATCACGCCATCACAGCATCACGCCATCACAGCATCACGCCATCACGCCATCACAGCATCACGCCATCACAGCATCACGCCATCACAGCATCACGCCATCACGCCATCACAGTATCACGCCATCACAGCATCACGCCATCACAGCATCACAGCATCACGCCATAACGCCATCACAGTATCACGCCATCACAGCATCACAGCATCACGCCATAACGCCATCACAGCATCACAGCATCACAGCATCACGCCATAACGCCATCACGCCATCACAGCATCACGCCATCATCATCATGTTAGCATTTAGCTCACCTTCCTCTCCTCCTCCTCTTCCTCAGTGGAGCTTCGTGGGGTGCTCATCCTCGCCGTGCTGCAGTGCTGTTCGGTTGCTCGCGGTGGCTGCGAGCCTCGGCTGGTGAACATCGGCGCCGTGCTGAGTCAGAAACGCTACGAGCAGGTGTTTAAGGAGGCGGTGAGCCAGGCCAACACTCTGTACGGGAAGGACAAGTTCAAAATGAACGCCATCTCCGTCACGCACAAACCCAACGCCATCCAGATGGCGCTGTCCGTCTGCGAGGACCTCATCTCCAACCAGGTGAGACTCGTCCTGTCACCTGACTCGTCCTGTCACCTGACTCGTCCAGTCACCTGACTCAACCTGTCACCTGACTCGTCCTGTCACCTGACTCGTCCTGTCACCTGACTCGTCCAGTCACCTGACTCAACCTGTCACCTGACTCGTCCTGTCACCTGACTCAACCTGTCACCTGACTCGTCCTGTCACCTGACTCAACCTGTCACCTGACTCGTCCTGTCACCTGACTCGTCCTGTCACCTGACTCAACCTGTCACCTGACTCGTCCTGTCACCTGACTCAACCTGTCACCTGACTCGTCCAGTCACCTGACTCAACCTGTCACCTGACTCGTCCTGTCACCTGACTCAACCTGTCACCTGACTCGTCCTGTCACCTGACTCAACCTGTCACCTGACTCAACCTGTCACCTGACTCGTCCTGTCACCTGACTCAACCTGTCACCTGACTCAACCTGTCACCTGACTCGTCCTGTCACCTGACTCAACCTGTCACCTGACTCAACTTGTCACCTGACTCGTCCTGTCACCTGACTCGTCCTGTCAGCTGACTCGTCCTGTCACCTGACTCGTCCTGTCACCTGACTCGTCCAGTCACCTGACTCGTCCAGTCACCTGACTCGTCCTGTCACCTGACTCGTCCAGTCACCTGACTCGTCCTGTCACCTGACTCAACCTGTCACCTGACTCGTCCTGTCACCTGACTCGTCCAGTCACCTGACTCGTCCTGTCACCTGACTCAACCTGTCACCTGACTCGTCCAGTCACCTGACTCGTCCTGTCACCTGACCCTTCAGGTCGTCCTGACTCTCTAGATCATGACTCATTGTACTGCTCGCCTGTCACCTGTCAACAGTAGAGGAGCCACCTGCAACCTGTACTGACCCTTTTATTTTGTCCGGTCACCTGACTCACCGCCCTGCTCACTTGTCACCTGACTCGTCCTGTCACCTGGTTCGTCCTGTCACCTGACAGTCAGCTGACTCAGTCCCTGTCACCTGACTAGTCCAGTCACCTGACTCGTCCTGTCACCTGACTCGTCCTGTTCCGGGACTCCAGTCACCTGACTTGTCACCTGAGGTGGAGCATTGTGTCAGTAAAGAGAGGAGCCACTGCAAGGCTTTTATTTTGTAGGGGGGGTGGTTTCCTTACAGGAGGGAGGGAAGGAAAAGGGGTTGGGATTAAATTTGAGGGGAGAAGAGAAAATAAAATCAGAGACGACGTCCATGACAGGCGGTAGACTGACGCTTCAGTTTACCCGTCAGCTTAATATTTCACTTAGTTAGTAGCAGTAATATAAATATAAGATAAATTTAGATGAGTTCAGAATTTGATTCCCAAAACTGTTGTTTTTTGTACTGGTTACCATGGTTACACGTCTCTAACGTGATGAATTACTGCTCTGTGTCTGAAAACATACATACTACTGTTTATTCACACAGAAGTACTGCATGTTGAGTATGTAGAGCTGAGTATGTGATTTCACATGAAGCCATCATGTTAAAGACACCAGAAGACACGACGTCCAACTGATAACCAGCCTGTTAGGAGACACGACGTCCAACTGATAACCAGCCTGTTAGGAGACACGACGTCCAACTCCAACAGCCGAGGAGACACGACGTCCAACTCCTAACCAGCCTGTTAGGAGACACGACGTCCAACTCCTAACCAGCCTGTTAGGAGACACGACGTCCAACTCCTAACCAGCCTGTTAGGAGACACGACGTCCAACTCCTAACCAGCCTGTTAGGAGACACGACGTCCAACTGATAACCAGCCTGTTAGGAGACACGACGTCCAACTGATAACCAGCCTGTTAGGAGACACGACGTCCAACTGATAACCAGCCTGTTAGGAGACACGACGTCCAACTCCTAACCAGCCTGTTAGGAGACACGACGTCCAACTGATAACCAGCCTGTTAGGAGACACGACGTCCAACTCCTAACCAGCCTGTTAGGAGACACGACGTCCAACTCCTAACCAGCCTGTTAGGAGACACGACGTCCAACTCCTAACCAGCCTGTTAGGAGACACGACGTCCAACTCCTAACCAGCCTGTTAGGAGTTGGACGTCGTGTCTCCTAACAGGCAGAGAGAGAAGAGTGAGCAGAGAAAAGAGAGTTTCACACCGAACATCCTTCAATCACACGTTTCCTTTGTAGAGGAAATGAGGCCAACATGGCGTCAACATGAGAGAGAGAGAGAGAGAGAGAGAGATGGACGTCAGATTAACATGGTCTCTCTCTCTTTACAGAAACAGAGATGTAATCCCTCCATCCTCCCAGAGGAGAGATGGAGGGATTATAGACACAGTGAGAACAGTGGGGATGCTGCAGTCGGCTGCATTCACATTATTCAATCTATACTCTATTTTATATTATCTATACTCTATTTTATATTATCTATACTTTATTTTATATATCTATACTGTATTTTATATTATCTGTACTTTATTTTATATAATCTATACTTTATTTTATATTATCTGTACTTTATTTTATATTATCTATACTGTATTTTATATTATCTATACTTTATTTTATATTTTCTATACTTTATTTTATATTATCTATACTGTATTTTATATTATCTATACTTTATTTTATATTATCTATACTTTATTTTATATTATCTGTACTTTATTTTATATTATCTATACTTTATTTTATATTATCTATACTTTATTTTATATTATCTATACTCTATTTTATGTTATCTGTCTTTTTTTATATTATCTATACTTTATTTTATATTATCTATACTGTATTTTATATTATCTATACTCTATTTTATATTATCTATACTTTATTTTATATTTTCTATACTTTATTTTATATTATCTATACTGTATTTTATATTATCTATACTTTATTTTATATTATCTATACTTTATTTTATATTATATGTACTTTATTTTATATTATCTATACTTTATTTTATATTATCTATACTTTATTTTATATTATCTATACTCTATTTTATGTTATCTGTACTTTATTTTATATTATCTATACTTTATTTTATATTATCTATACTTTATTTTATATTATCTATACTCTATTTTATATTATCTATACTTTATTTTATATTTTCTATACTTTATTTTATATTATCTACACTCTATTTTATATTATCTATACTTTATTTTATATTATCTATACTTTATTTTATATTATCTATACTTTATTTTATATTATCTATACTTTATTTTATATTATCTGTACTTTATTTTATATATTGTACTTTATTTTGTTTATCTATACTTTATTTTATATATCTATACTTTATTTTATATTATCTATACTCTATTTTATGTTATCTGTACTTTATTTTATATTATCTATACTTTATTTTATATTATCTATACTTTATTTTATATTATCTATACTCTATTTTATATTATCTATACTTTATTTTATATTTTCTATACTTTATTTTATATTATCTACACTCTATTTTATATTATCTATACTTTATTTTATATTATCTATACTTTATTTTATATTATCTATACTTTATTTTATATTATCTATACTTTATTTTATATTATCTATACTTTATTTTATATTATCTGTACTTTATTTTATATATCTGTACTTTATTTTAGTTTATCTATACTTTATTTTATATTCTTACTTTTTTTTATTATCTATACTCTTTTTTGTTTCTGTTTTTTTTTATTTCTTTTTTTTTTATTTCTTTTTTTTTTATTTCTTTTTTTTTTTTCTTCTTTTTTTTTTTCTTTTTTTTTTTTCTTTTTTTTTTTTTCTTCTTTTTTTTTTTCTTCTTTTTTTCTTTCTTTCTTTTTTTTTCTTCTTTTTTTTATTTCTTCTGTTTTTATATTATCTATACTTTATTTTTATATCTGTCTTTATTTTAGTTTATCTATACTTTATTTTATATTATCTGTACTTTATTTTATATTATCTATACTTTATTTTATATTACCTATACTTTATTTTATATTATCTATACTTTATTTTATATTATCTATACTCTATTTTATGTTATCTATACTTTATTTTATATTATCTATACTTTATTTTATATTATCTATACTCTATTTTATATTATCTATACTTTATTTTATATTATCTATACTTTATTTTATATTATCTATACTTTATTTTATATTATCTATACTTTATTTTATATTATCTATACTTTATTTTATATTATCTATACTGTATTTTATATTATCTATACTTTATTTTATATATCTGTACTTTATTTTAGTTTATCTATACTTTATTTTATATTATCTGTACTTTATTTTATATTATCTATACTTTATTTTATATATCTATACTTTATTTTATATTATCTATACTTTATTTTATATTATCTATACTTTATTTTATATTATCTATACTTTATTTTATATTATCTATACTGTATTTTATATTATCTATACTTTATTTTATATATCTATACTTTATTTTAGTTTATCTGTACTTTATTTTATATTATCTGTACTTTATTTTATATTATCTATACTTTATTTTATATATCTATACTTTATTTTATATTATCTATACTGTATTTTATATTATCTATACTTTATTTTATATTATCTGTACTTTATTTTATATTATCTATACTTTATTTTATATATCTATACTTTATTTTATATTATCTATACTTTATTTTATATTATCTATACTTTATTTTATATTATCTATACTGTATTTTATATTATCTATACTTTATTTTATATATCTATACTTTATTTTAGTTTATCTATACTTTATTTTATATTATCTGTACTTTATTTTATATTATCTATACTTTATTTTATATTATCTATACTGTATTTTATATTATCTATACTCTATTTTATATTATCTGTACTTTATTTTATATTATCTATACTTTATTTTATATTATCTATACTCTATTTTATGTTATCTGTACTTTATTTTATATTATCTATACTGTATTTTATATTATCTATACTTTATTTTATATTATCTATACTTTATTTTATATTATCTATACTGTATTTTATATTATCTATACTTTATTTTATATATCTATACTTTATTTTAGTTTATCTATACATTATTTTCTGTTCGGATTAATCTGCTGATTATTTTCTCCATACATTGATACATTGGTTAGCGAAAGTAGTGAAAATAGTGAAAATAGTGAAAGTAGTGAGAAATGACGTCACGAAGACTCGGAGACACAGATCAACATTATTACTAATAATTAACATTACTGAGATTATTTCCAATACGTTGACATGCTACCAGTGTTACTAATACTATCTCATTTTACGATAATGTTGTGACTGAAACATAATTGATTATTGATCATATTCTATTATACTGTACTGATGGTGTCTGCTGAACTTGTATCAGTTGTTGGTCAGTTTCACTTCTAACAGCTCATCAGATTTTCTAACTCGTTTGCAGCCGTCGGAGAACGTTAGTGGAGTAGAAGTTACATCCCACTCCTACATATTATTATTTCAGTTAAGAGACAATATAAGTGGAAACAGATCTTCTTCTGCAGGTTTATGCGATCCTGGTCAGTCACCCTCCTCAGTCCAATGACCACCTGACTCCAACGCCGGTCTCTTACACCGCCGGTTTCTACCGAATCCCTGTGGTCGGCCTGACGACACGCATGTCCATCTACTCCGACAAGGTAACTGAATCCCTGTTGTCACACCTGCAGCAGCTTCCTGGGTCTCACAGGACCACGTTGTAGTTCATGGTGGTCTTCAGGGCTCGTTCCTGGGCCCCCTCATATTCTCTCTGTATGATCTTCCTCTGAGGCTCAGAATCAGAAAATATGTACTAATATGCAGATGACATCCAGGTGGCATCCATGACATCCATCCATCAGTGACACAGATTAAACTAAAGACACAAAGAAGTTAAAGATATATATATATATATATATATATATACATATATATATATATACACACACATACAAAGCTGGACTTACAGACAGCACAGAGGCTGATCATGGCAGCACAAGAGCAAGCCCTCAGTACCAGGACCATAGAGACCAGGATCTACCAGAGTAGACCTGATCCAAGGTGCAGGCTGGGTAAAGATGCCCCGGAGACAGTCCAGCACATAGCAGCAGGGTGTAAGATGCTGCAGGATCAGCGTACATGGAGAGGATCAACCAAGTGGCTGGGATAGTGTACAGGATCATCTGCACCCAGTATGGACTAGAAGGACCCAGATCCCAATGGGACACACCATCGAAGGTGGTGGAGAACAACAGGGTTAAGATCCTGAAGGACTTCAGCTTCCAGACTGACTAACAGCTGCTGGCTAACCAATCGGACATAGTGGTGGAGGACAAAGAGCAGAAGAGGGTGGTGGTGATGGAGGGTGGTGGTGATAGAGGGTGGTGGTGATGGAGGATGGTGGTGATGGAGGGTGGTGGTGATGGAGGATGGTGGTGATAGAGGGTGGTGGTGATGGAGGGTGGTGGTGATGGAGGGTGGTGGTGATGGAGGATGGTGGTGATGGAGGGTGGTGGTGATAGAGGGTGGTGGTGATGGAGGATGGTGGTGATGGAGGGTGGTGGTGATGGAGGATGGTGGTGATAGAGGGTGGTGGTGATGGAGGGTGGTGGTGATGGAGGGTGGTGGTGATGGAGGATGGTGGTGATAGAGGGTGGTTGTGATGGAGGGTGGTGGTGATGGAGGATGGTGGTGATGGAGGGTGGTGGTGATAGAGGGTGGTGGTGATGGAGGGTGGTTGTGATGGAGGGTGGTGGTGATGGAGGGTGGTGGTGATGGAGGGTGGTGGTGATAGAGGGTGGTGGTGATGGAGGGTGGTTGTGATGGAGGATGGTGGTGATGGAGGATGGTGGTGATAGAGGGTGGTGGTGATAGAGGGTGGTGGTGATAGAGGGTGGTGGTGATGGAGGGTGGTGGTGATAGAGGGTGGTGGTGGGTGGTGGTGATAGAGGGTGGTGGTGATAGAGGGTGGTGGTGATAGAGGATGGTGGTGATGGAGGGTGGTGGTGATAGAGGGTGGTGGTGATAGAGGATGGTGGTGATGGAGGGTGGTGGTGATAGAGGGGGGTGAGTAGAGGGTGGTGGTGATAGAGGGTGGTGGTGATAGAGGGTGGTGGTGATAGAGGATGGTGGTGATGGAGGGTGGTGGTGATGGAGGATGGTGGTGATAGAGGGTGGTGGTGATAGAGGGTGGTGGTGATAGAGGGTGGTGGTGATGGAGGATGGTGGTGATAGAGGGTGGTGGTGATAGAGGGTGGTGGTGATGGAGGGTGGTGGTGATAGAGGGTGGTGGTGATAGAGGGTGGTGGTGATAGAGGGTGGTGGTGATGGATGTGGAGATACCAGCTGACACCAACATCAGGAAGAAGGAGCACGATATCAAGGGTTGAAGGAACAGATCAAGGCTAACGTGGTTCCCGTGGTAGTTGGAGCACTCGGGGCGGTGACCCCCAAACTGGGAGAACGGCTCCAGCAGAACCCAGGAACCACATCTGAAGCCTCAGTCCAGAAGAGGACAGTCCTAGGAACAGCTAAGATACTGCTGAACCCTCAAACTCCAGGCCTCTGGTAGAGGACCAGATCTAGAGGAGGACTCGGTTACCACCCTGAGAGGGTGGGAGGGCTGTTGTTTTTTTAATACACAGTCTATAACATAGAGACATGCAGAGACTCTCCCGTGTTGCCTTCAGGCTCCATTAAGTGCAGGTTGTACAATATTTAGTCCAGTTTGTCCCAGTTCAGAGCCTGAACTGTAAACCTCTCAGAGTCTCTCTCACTGTTTACAATATTGATGAAATAATTCAGTGTCATCAGTCCCAGAATATCCCAGAATGCCCCAGCACTCCCAGTGAATAACGCCCCAGTTTGCTCTACACAATACAGAATAGTGATAAAATATTTACGTGTTTATGAGGAGGGTGAGTTTGATTTTAACACCAGCAGCAGCTGAGCTTCATGTTGAGATGATCTGGTTAAAGGGTCACACCACACCTGGTTCACACGTCTCTGCTAACCGTTGAACTGACAGCAGCCTCACAGGATTCACACCAGTTCACTGAGACCGTCCTCTGGAGCTCTTCTTCATGTGTTCACTCAGAGTGAAATCCAGAGCCCCCCCCCCCCCCAAACAAAATGGCTCATATTTACATTGATTGTCAGGCTGCGACCTCTAGTGGTTGTAGTAATTATGACGGCAGCAAAGGAGGAAGTCAGGTGACGTAGTATAACGTAAGGCGGTCTGGACTTTCTGTCCCATGCCAAATCAAAAGTCATCATCCCGAAGGACCCCGAGGTGTTCCCAGTCCAGACCAGATATATAATATCTCCATTGTGTTCTGCGTCTGCCCACAGAGCCTCTTAAAACTTAAACATACCCAGAAAACCTCCACAGGGAGTCATCCATGAGGATCCTGATCAGATGCTGACCCACCTCAGCTGGTCCCTTTCAAGGTGAAGGAGCAGTGTCTCTACTCTGAGCTCCTCTGA
>CAMQGK010000010.1:990000-995000 GCA_947000775.1 Pterois miles
GTGCTTTTGTGTTATTTTTATTTTTCTGGAGTGTCCTGGAGGCTGTGGACACTAACGAACCTGTCAAATCCTTGCTGGATACCCAGATCTGTATGACTTTACCAACTGTTGTTACTATGACTTGAACAGAAAACAGCACCCAGTTTGTGCCGTACTTCAGATTTCGGGTGGGTTGTTTTCATTCATTTACACTGTACTTTTAACTATTAGGTAGTGTACAGTTTGTGGTTTGTGTTAAACTAATGTTAAGCCTAGCAAAAAAAAAACAAAAACAACATTCAGATTCTATTCTCACAACATATCAATTCTATTTATTTATATAGCATCACATCATAACATACAGAATCTCTCTTCATGTAGAGCAGGTCTAGGCTGTATGTTGTTATAATTTACAGAGACCCAGCAAGAGATACCCCATGAGCAAGCACTGGGGCGACAGTGGCAAGAAAAAACTCCCCTTTTAACAGGTAGAACCTTGGGCAGAACCAGGCTCTGGGTGGGCAGCCATCTGCCTCAACCAGTTTATTAATGTGACATGAATATATAAAGATGGAGAAGGAGCAGATTAGAGAGAGGAGCTCTGTGGGTCATATGAAGTCCAAAGCCTATAGCAGCAAAAATAGGGGCTGGTCCAAAGCCTATAGCAGCAAAAATAGGGGCTGGTCCAAAGCCTATAGCAGCAAAAATAGGGGCTGGTCCAAAGCCTATAGCAGCATAACCAGAGGCTGGTCCAAGGCGTCCAACGCTACAGCTGCATAGCGCCCATATATTGACATTTATGTTAAATCCATTCAAACGGCCCTGATGGAGCTGACCATGGATGTAAAAAATAAAAAATAAAAAATTGCAATGCATAGGTGAATTCATCTCTAGTTTTTGTGTCCATAAGGCATACTGGGAGTTTGGTTAACAGGTTGGCTTCATCTGGCTTGATCAATAGATATAATAGGGTATTGTCCGCATAACAATGAATGTTATGGAGTGTTTTGTAATATCATTTCCTAAAGGAAGCATATATAAGCAATTCCGTCTGAGTTTGAACATTTTCACAGTTTTCTTGTGAACTTCTGCTCTTTTTTAAATTTTTAAAAATTCTGTTGTGTCTCTTAATTTATTTTTTATCATTGTATTTTGAAGACACTTTATTTTCTAAACATTTTCTCTTATATATTTTTTGTGCCGTCTTGGTGGAGTTTTAATTTTTGTTCTTCTATTTTTTTTGTTTTTTATGTTTTTTCTTTGTTCCAGTTAAAAACACATTTGTTGAGTTGTGTATTTCTCTCTGTGAGTCTGTCTGTCTGTCCATGTCATCTTTCAGTTCTTCACCATCTGTTGTCTGGTTTCTCATCTCCTTCACCCTGATGGAATCAGAGTCATGCAAACACATCTCAGCTGCTTCTGTCTCAGCTGTCGACCTGCCTCACTGTTAGACCAGCTATCGACCTGCCTCACTGTTAGACCAGCTATCGACCTGCCTCACTGTTAGACCAGCTATCGACCTGCCTCACTGTTAGACCAGCTATCGACCTGCCTCACTGTTAGACCAGCTATCGACCTGCCTCACTGTTAGACCAGCTATCGACCTGCCTCACTGTTAGACCAGCTATCGACCTGCCTCACTGTTAGACCAGCTATCAACCTGCCTCACTGTTAGACCAGCTATCGACCTGCCTCACTGTTAGACCAGCTATCAACCTGCCTCACTGTTAGACCAGCTATCAACCTGCCTCACTGTTAGACCAGCTATCGACCTGCCTCACTGTTAGACCAGCTATCGACCTGCCTCACTGTTAGACCAGCTATCAACCTGCCTCACTGTTAGACCAGCTATCGACCTGCCTCACTGTTAGACCAGCTATCGACCTGCCTCACTGTTAGACCAGCTATCGACCTGCCTCACTGTTAGACCAGCTATCAACCTGCCTCACGTTAGACCGCTTCTGTTAGACCAGCTATCGACCTGCCTCACTGTTAGACCAGCTATCGACCTGCCTCACTGTTAGACCAGCTTCCCTGCCTCCTGTTGCCAGCTTCGCCTCCCCGTAGACCAGCTATCAACCTGCCTCACTGTTAGACCAGCTATCGACCTGCCTCACTGTTAGACCAGCTATCGACCTGCCTCACTGTTAGACCAGCTATCAACCTGCCTCACTGTTAGACCAGCTATCGACCTGCCTCACTGTTAGACCAGCTATCGACCTGCCTCACTGTTAGACCAGCTATCGACCTGCCTCACTGTTAGACCAGCTATCAACCTGCCTCACTGTTAGACCAGCTATCGACCTGCCTCACTGTTAGACCAGCTATCGACCTGCCTCACTGTTAGACCAGCTATCAACCTGCCTCACTGTTAGACCAGCTATCGACCTGCCTCACTGTTAGACCAGCTATCGACCTGCCTCACTGTTAGACCAGCTATCGACCTGCCTCACTGTTAGACCAGCTATCAACCTGCCTCACTGTTAGACCAGCTATCGACCTGCCTCACTGTTAGACCAGCTATCAACCTGCCTCACTGTTAGACCAGCTATCAACCTGCCTCACTGTTAGACCAGCTATCGACCTGCCTCACTGTTAGACCAGCTATCAACCTGCCTCACTGTTAGACCAGCTATCAACCTGCCTCACTGTTAGACCAGCTATCGACCTGCCTCACTGTTAGACCAGCTATCGACCTGCCTCACTGTTAGACCAGCTATCAACCTGCCTCACTGTTAGACCAGCTATCGACCTGCCTCACTGTTAGACCAGCTATCAACCTGCCTCACTGTTAGACCAGCTATCAACCTGCCTCACTGTTAGACCAGCTATCGACCTGCCTCACTGTTAGACCAGCTATCAACCTGCCTCACTGTTAGACCAGCTATCAACCTGCCTCACTGTTAGACCAGCTATCAACCTGCCTCACTGTTAGACTAGCTGTCGACCTGCCTCACTGTTAGACCAGCTGTCGACCTGCCTCACTGTTAGACCAGCTATCGACCTGCCTCACTGTTAGACCAGCTATCAACCTGCCTCACTGTTAGACCAGCTATCGACCTGCCTCACTGTTAGACCAGCTATCAACCTGCCTCACTGTTAGACCAGCTATCAACCTGCCTCACTGTTAGACCAGCTATCGACCTGCCTCACTGTTAGACCACCATTTCTCACAACGTCAGCAAACATGTCACAAGTCGTGAGCTTCAGAAACTTTCAACTTAATTAGGTTGTGAATATAACCCTAACTCGCTGATATGGACGCTACTGGTGAACATGGTGAACACCACCACATCTGAAAGAACCATAATGTGCCGGAGAACAGTTTCAGTCTGATCGGTAACGGCGTCAGTGAAGCTCGGTGGAAGTTAAAGTTTCTAAAAGTAAAAACTGAGACTTCCTGTCTGGCGGAGGAGCCTCATTGAGACTCATGAATGTTGGAGGAGAAACATGAATATTAGAGCACATTAGTTAAAGTAGGTGAACTGAACTGCAGCGTTGAATTAAACATCTATCTGATTCATAATGTAATAATGATGAATATCACAGAGGCTGCTGTACAGAGTCAGACAGGAAGGAGAGCACCAGCACACCACACGACTACGAGTCTCTGAACGAGTCATCAGTCACTTCTGCTTCTACTGTAAAACACTTCCTGTACAGATGCTCACACTGAAGCCTCCCAATCCCTCCCATAGACAGATATACGTAGAGATATACGTAGAGATATACATAGATATACGTAAAGATATACGTAGATATACGTAGAGATATACGTAAAGATATACAGAGATATACGTAAAGATATACGTAGATATACGTAGAGATATACGTAGAGATATACGTAGAGATATACGTAGAGATATACGTAAAGATATACGTAGAGATATACGTAGAGATATACATAGATATACGTAAAGATATACGTAGAGATATACGTAGAGATATACGTAGATATACGTAGAGATATACGTAGAGATATACATAGATATACGTAAAGATATACGTAGATATATGTAGAGATATACGTAGAGATATACGTAGAGATATACGTAGATATACGTAAAGATATACGTAGATATACGTAGAGATATACGTAGAGATATACGTAGATATACGTAGAGATATACGTAAAGATATACGTAGAGATATACGTAGAGATATACATAGATATACGTAAAGATATACGTAGAGATATACGTAGATATACGTAGAGATATACGTAAAGATATACGTAGAGATATACGTAGAGATATACATAGATATACGTAAAGATATACGTAGAGATATACGTAGAGATATACGTAGATATACGTAGAGATATACGTAGAGATATACATAGATATACGTAAAGATATACGTAGATATATGTAGAGATATACGTAGAGATATACGTAGATATACGTAAAGATATACGTAGATATACGTAGAGATACGTAGATATACGAAGAGATATACGTAAAGATATACGTAGATATACGTAGAGATATACGTAGATATACGAAGAGATATACGTAGAGATATACGTAGATATACGTAAAGATATACGTAGATATACGTAGAGATATACGTGGAGATATACGTAGAGATATACGTAGAGATACGTAGAGATATACGTAGAGATATACGTAGAGATATACGTAGAGATATACATAGATATACGTAGAGACATACGTAGAGATATACGTAGAGATATACGTAGAGATATACGTAGAGATATACGTCAAGATATACGTAGATATACGTAGAGATATACGTAAAGATATACAGAGATATACGTAGAGATATACGTAGAGATATACGTAGAGATATACGTAGATATACGTAGAGATATACGTAGAGATATACGTAGAGATATACGTAGATATACGTAGAGATATACGTAAAGATATACGTAGAGATATACGTAGAGATATACATAGATATACGTAAAGATATACGTAGAGATATGTAGAGATATACGTAGAGATATACGTAGAGATATACGTAGATATACGTAAAGATATACGTAGATATACGTA
>CAMQGK010000010.1:997500-1032500 GCA_947000775.1 Pterois miles
GTGTGTCTGTGTGTGTGTGTGTCTGTGTGTGTGTGTGGTTCAGGGACTTTGCGTAGCGATGTAAATTTAATGACATTAACATCTGGAGCGGACTGAGTGGAGGACTGATGGGACGTTATGCCGCCACAACGACTGAACATCACAGCAAAGTTCAGTGTGATGAGATCAACTTGACTGATGTTGAGACATCTGGACTCATCAGAAACTCAGAGGCTTTATGGAATATTATGGGATTTTATGGGCTGTGGCCTCAGGACACCTTTGGACTGATATACTAGAATGTGTGAGTGGTTCTGAAGGAGGGAAACTGAAGACGTCTACACCAGGGTCCTCTCACTTTAGCTACCAGCTACGTTTTTCTGCCATTTTCATTGTAGGCGGACTTCTCAACTGATCGTCATAGCGATGCCATGTCAAACCGCCGTGACATCATCTATAACGCAGCACAAACACAGGGCCCACTGTCATTGGTAGGTTCAGACTGATGCAGTTGTCATGTTCACACCCACTTTGTGTCAGAAGCAATGTCTTACGTCCACCTGGGGCCTTACAAGTGTGGCCAGGTGCTGTGTTGGTGCGTTGCTATCTTCAGGTAGCACAAAGCATTTGTGTCATTAACCAACAAAAACCTGGTCTAAAGTCTGGTGCAGTATTTTCCTGCTAATGAAAGGATTCATTTTCAGATAGTAAAGTGAGTCTACAGGCAGTTTGACAGGTTACACACAGGCACGAAGCAGCTCCTCCTCCTGCTCAGTGAAACACTGTTGGCGCTACATAAATAAACAACATGTTTATTTATGTTCATGAAAACACTAAATTCAGAATATAATAAAGTAAGGCTCTCAGGCATTTTATATTGATCAACCTGCAGCACTCCTACGATCACTGGTGTGACCACCGTGACCAGAGAGTTCACTGGTGTGACCACCGTGACCAGAGAGATCACTGGTGTGACCACCGTGACCAGAGAGTTCACTGGTGTGACCACCGTGACCAGAGAGATCACTGGTGTGACCACCGTGACCAGAGATCACTGGTGTGACCACCGTGACCAGAGAGTTCACTGGTGTGACCACCGTGACCAGAGAGATCACTGGTGTGACCACCGTGACCAGAGAGTTCACTGGTGTGACCACCGTGACCAGAGAGATCACTGGTGTGACCACCGTGACCAGAGATCACTGGTGTGACCACCGTGACCAGAGAGTTCACTGGTGTGACCACCGTGACCAGAGAGATCACTGGTGTGACCACCGTGACCAGAGAGTTCACTGGTGTGACCACCGTGACCAGAGAGATCACTGGTGTGACCACCGTGACCAGAGAGTTCACTGGTGTGACCACTGTGACCAGAGATCACTGGTGTGACCACCGTGACCAGAGAGTTCACTGGTGTGACCACCGTGACCAGAGAGATCACTGGTGTGACCACCGTGACCAGAGAGTTCACTGGTGTGACCACCGTGACCAGAGAGATCACTGGTGTGACCACCGTGACCAGAGAGTTCACTGGTGTGACCACTGTGACCAGAGATCACTGGTGTGACCACCGTGACCAGAGAGTTCACTGGTGTGACCACCGTGACCAGAGAGATCACTGGTGTGACCACCGTGACCCAGAGTGACCACTGGGGGGACCAGAGGGCTCGCGGTGGTCACGTGCCTCGTACCTCCTCCCGTCATGTACGGGAGTGTCGACGTAGGCTACTGCGTTTCCACTACATGCAGGTCCTCTCCCTCTAAACGGCAGTGCTTTGAGGCTGATGGATCTGCGCTTGACGCACTGCCTTGCAGCGCCCGGCTGGACGCCCGTACGTTACGCATCTCCAGAGGATTCCTCTTAGCTGGTCTGAGTGCCCTGTGAATTATTAGATTAAATACAAGCCCTTTGCCTGTAACTGTAGACCATGACCTATAGATGGTTTAAACAGACCCCTCTATTAGAGTTCCTTCCTCTAAAATCAGTTTGGTTGTTTGTTCTCCACCTGCTCTAACAAGGAAACAGCAGGTTTCATACATAGATTTATGTCCAGAACTAAACCTGGAGAACAGAGGATCAGGTCACAGAGCTGTACCTTTAAATATGAAACTATAAAACACAATTCATTATTTAGCTTTTTTCAGTTAGGTGATAATTCTATATTTCATAATAAATGAAATGTGTAATTTTATTTTCTGTCTCTTAATATTATTGAAAATACACTCAGCAACCCCAAAACCCCCAAATGTCTCTCTGATCATGCTGATATGGTTTCAGTCCAAGAGACATAAACTCTGTTAGTTTATCTGTTTGTGTTCTATAATAAATAAAACTATTAACTATCACTGATCAATGACTGAATATCAGGAAAATATCAACATATACGAGTGCAGACAGACAGGAGGACAGACAGACAGGTCGATAGACAGACAGGAGGACAGACAGGTGGACAGACAGACAGGAGGACAGACAGACAGGTGGACAGACAGGCAGGTGGACAGACAGACAGGTCGATAGACAGACAGGAGGACAGACAGACAGGAGGACAGACAGACAGGTGGGCAGACAGACAGGTGGACAGACAGACAGGTGGACAGACAGGCAGGTGGACAGACAGACAGGTCGATAGACAGACAGGAGGACAGACAGACAGGAGGACAGACAGACAGGTGGGAGAAACAGACAGACAGGTGGACAGACAGACAGGTGGGCAGACAGACAGGTGGACAGACTGTGATGTGTTTGCTGCTCTGGAACCAGAGACCATGTGTTGGATGCTGTTCTGGTCCTCATGTCTTCTGACTGTCTATAATCTTCTGTGTCTCATATCTTCTCTGTGAACATGACCATCAGACTAAAAACAGGAACTATGAAAACCTCGACCAACAGAACTTTGACTTCAGGAGAACGCCCAAGGTATAAACATGCATGGTCAAATGATGCACGCCGCCCAACCAATCTCTGAGCTCGCCCGGTAGTAGCAGGCACCGGTCCGCCCTCCCAGAATCCAATCCAGAGATAGACTCTTATCCTGGTGGCTCGTCTTTTCTCCACCATCTCTTTACGTTCTTTTGGTTTCTCATGATTCCTGCACACCGGGGACGGTTCACACTGGCCGGAGAGACGCCCTTCCTCTTCCTCCCCGTGCGAAGGGTTGCATGCAGCCAGGCTGAGGCTCGGTTCTGTCTGCAGATCTGAGGAACGCCGCCCACCAGGATCCTCTCGCTCCTCTGCAACATCAAACCTCCTTTTCTTTTTCTTTTGGGAAATGAACCACTTTCTCCTCCTGCTCCTCCCTCCACCCCCTCTTCCTTCTCTCACTCAAACTCTTTGTTTTTAATTTGCGGTTGCATCAGCGCTCTCTAACATGCACGTCCCTGATTGGTTGGTTGGTTGGAGTCTTGAAAGCGCCTCAGTTTGCATGTACCACCACACCACGCACAACTTTTTGCCCCTTCTTCTTTTGTATTCAAGCTTCGACTTTGAGTTTTCTTTCAGTTCAGCAGATCTTGAACACTTTTTGTCTCCATTTTTTGGCCCTGCCCCCCTCCTCAGGTGTAGCGTGGGTGAGAGGGAGCATGGTCGAGGCCGGGGTCGTGGGCGGGGCGGAGAGTCTGAGGGTTCACCGCTAATAATGCCTGTCCTTTGATGTGTTTCGTGGTGTTTTGTTGTGCCGTGTTTCTCAATGTCCTACAATGTGACCTGTCGCCCTGCACCACCACCCATCACGCTGCACATTCCAGGCGGAGAAAGTGCTGCTGTTTAGCCCCGACACCAACCTGACGGCTCTGCTGCTGGAGGCCAAAGACCTGGAGGCCCGAGTCATCATCCTCTCTGCCAGGTTTGTATCGCAAGTAAAGCACTTTGGCTGGCTGTATCCAGGTGTCAGCAGGTTGTTACCAGGGTGTTATCAGGTTGTCATCATTTAGACAGCAGTGGTCCTCGTATGGAACCCTGGGGGACGCCTTTAGACAGCAGTGGTCCCTGTATATCTGTGTCCTGCTGTAGATGTGCGATTGTTAGGGTGTACGTTAGCGTTAGCTACTGTATATCTGTGTCCTGCTGTAGATGTGCGATTGTTAGGGTGTACGTTAGCGTTAGCTACTGTATATCTGTGTCCTGCTGTAGATGTGCGATTGTTAGGGTGTACGTTAGCGTTAGCTACTGTATATCTGTGTCCTGCTGTAGATGTGCGATTGTTAGGGTGTACGTTAGCGTTAGCTACTGTATATCTGTGTCCTGCTGTAGATGTGCGATTGTTAGGGTGTACGTTAGCGGTAGCTGCTGTATATCTGTGTCCTGCTGTAGATGTGCGATTGTTAGGGTGTACGTTAGCGGTAGCTACTGTATATCTGTGTCCTGCTGTAGATGTGCGATTGTTAGGGTGTACGTTAGCGGTAGCTACTGTATATCTGTGTCCTGCTGTAGATGTGCGATTGTTAGGGTGTACGTTAGCGGTAGCTGCTGTATATCTGTGTCCTGCTGTAGATGTGCGATTGTTAGGGTGTACGTTAGCGGTAGCTACTGTATATCTGTGTCCTGCTGTAGATGTGCGATCGTTAGGGTGTACGTTAGCGGTAGCTACTGTATATCTGTGTCCTGCTGTAGATGTGCGATTGTTAGGGTGTGCGTTAGCGGTAGCTACTGTATATCTGTGTCCTGCTGTAGATGTGCGATTGTGAGGGTGTGCGTTAGCGGTAGCTACTGTATATCTGTGTCCTGCTGTAGCTGTGCGATTGTGAGGGTGTGCGTTAGCGGTAGCTACTGTATATCTGTGTCCTGCTGTAGCTGTGCGATTGTTAGGGTGTGCGTTAGCGGTAGCTACTGTATATCTGTGTCCTGCTGTAGATGTGCGATTGTTAGGGTGTGCGTTAGCGGTAGCTACTGTATATCTGTGTCCTGCTGTAGATGTGCGATTGTTAGGGTGTGCGTTAGCGTAATTCTTAGATGTATTTTGGGGAATCTTGGTAATCATGGATAGCTACTGTATATCTGTGTCCTGCCCTAGCTACATGTGAATTTTCTCTCTGTGATGCAGTGAGGATGAAGCTGCCGCGGTGTATAAAGCGGCCCGTCAGCTCAACATGACCGGTTCTGGCTACGTCTGGCTGGTCGGAGAGCGAGAGATGACTGGCAAAGCTCTGAGTGAAGCACCCGACGGTACATCAGCCTCCTCCTCCTCTTCCTCTCCTCTCTCCTTCCTCACTCTCTCTCTCTCAGCTCTGCTTCCATCCAGCTGTCAGCATCATGTTAGCTAAAAGTCAAATTAAAGCTCAGGTGTTTTCTGTTCGTGAAGCTTCAGCCGTGGTGAAGTTGTTATATCTGGCATCACACCTCGGATCAGAAAATAGACCCGTCACCACCACAGGCTCCAGGAGCTGTTGTTGTTTCTATATTTGTAGAGGCAGCATTGAGACTTCAAACATATCAGGATGTCATCATGTCGCTGCACATCTCCAGATGTGATTCATGCTGACACGGTGAGCACAGCTAGAAATAAACCTGCCGGCGAAGGGCTGGCTGCCGACACGCGCCGCGATTAGAGAAACGATCCAACCACAAGAGAAGACACCAACTGCACCACCTCTTCTCTTTTTAGATAGTTCATCTTCAAAATACAGAGTGAAATAATAAACAGCAGGCGTTTGAGGGGCTGTTTGCTGGCTGGTTTCTATGGTTACCAGGTGGTTGGTTTGGTGCCATCAGGTAGCTGTTATTGGTCGGTTTAATACTAGAATGTATAGGGAGCGACTGATGAAAAGAAAGAAAGATGTGTTATGTTTGTGAGATTAACATACTAGTTAATGTATTCTGTGTCTAAACTAATCTGAATTATCTTGAAGTCAGTAGAAATCAATCTAAAAACTAAAGTTATTGGGATGCTGGAGGTAGTTATAGGATTATCATCATTTCATCTGGACAAACAAAAATCTGTTCTGAGTTAAATAAATCTGTATTCGTGATATTAATCCAGTCTCATTTCTGGAGACGTAGAGATGGATGGTTTACATGCACAAAATATTCCACTTTATTCTTCTATCTAATATTCCTACTGAAAATGAATGTTCCACTAATGTTCCTGTTTATGGGCTTTTTTAAAGACATTTTCAGCCTTTTTTTCTGACAGTTTTTGGACATTATTTGGACTTGTTCAAACATTTTTTTCTGACATATGACTAAACTTTCTTCTCCTTTCTTTGGAGATTGTTTGACTTTTTTTCTGCCTTTCTTTGTACTTTTTTTTCTGACATTAATGATGTCCATCCTGCAGCTACGCCCTTTAAATAACTGCATCATGCTGCTCACATAGTGTTAAACCCCGACTGTGTTCTTTAAGCTTTTCTTTTCATGGCGATGCACGTGAACAGCCTCTGACTGAGACTATATATACTATATATATAGTATACTATATATATAGTACACAGGATGCTGCTGAAACCTGAATAGTATTAGCAGATCACATGACGTCTGACTATGATCCGGATCACTGTCACCGTGATAGTGGGATATTAGTGAGCATGTAAACGTACTGTATTTAAAGCACTATTAGTATTATTGTCTGGTTGCTAGAGTGTTGCTAGGTGATTTGATATCTAATAAAACAACCTGAGGTGAGCGTAGCAATGACTGAGCCACTGATGGGTGGCCGTTGTCATGACGACAGTGTGATTGGATGGAAACATGGCTGCTCTCTCTGTCCGGTAGTGCTGTAGGTCTCTGATGAAGGAAGCTAACCCTTTAGCTTCTCAGCGTCCTGGTGTGTTTCTCTCTGGTTTCTTCTAACTGCTGGTTGAACGTTTAAACATTAACAAGACAAAACAAGCCGACATGTTTAAAGGTTCCTAACCGCTGTTTTCTTCTGTTCTGGCTCATTGTAACTGTGTGGCTTTAAATGTGTCTAACATCTTTTTGTTTGTTTCATTTTCTATAGTGTGTGTCGTCCGCCCGCCCATCTGCCCGTTCTCACAGTACACTATAATGGGGGGTGGGGGGGGGTGGGTGGGTGGGTTCGTGGGTGGTGGAGGGTGGGGGGTTGATAAACAGCTAGTGTTGCTACGGTTACCATGATGTGCACAAACACTGGTAAGATGCCGCCGCTGCTTCCTGTTTCCTGCTTGATGCTTTGCCCTTTGCCATTGGCCAATAGAGGCCCCGCCCACTGCAACATGGAGCTCGCCTTGCCAGGGAGGGGGCGGGGTTTATTGAGTCAGCTGATTACTCAGTTAGCCAGACGACTATGTGATGTCAACAGAGCTACGCTATACGGCCAAATGTATGTGGACACAAAGCAGATCCATTAAGAACCTCCCAGTTCTCCCAGCCTGGTCTGCACAGACCTCAACCCCATCCAGAACCTCTGGGATGAACTGGACTATTGACTGAGACCCAGACCTGATCCCCAACGTGTGGTCAGGCTGTTAGACCAGAGCTGCGTCCAGAATCTCATTCTGTACTCTACGTAGGTGTACCACATGGTTCAACATACCTGTGTGTGATAAACGACAGTACGGATCTTTTCAAACACAACCAGCAATAATTTACGGCATCACTTCCTTAGAATGTCCATTGCATTGTGGGATATTTATTCTGCCGTAGTTATCCCGTTAGGGGTCGCGGGGGGCTGAAGCCGACCCCAGCTGGCATCGGGTGAAGGCGGGTTCACCTGGACAGGTCTCCAGTCCATCAGAGGACACATAGAGACAGACAACCATTCACACTCACATTCACACCTGCAGGACATTTAGAGTCATCAGTTAACCTGCATGTATTTGGACTGTGGGAAGAAACCGGAGCACCTGGAGAAACCCACACTAACACGGGGTGAACATGCAGACCCCTGTCCAGTGTGCATACTGTAATATTTCACCAGAGATAGTATGTAACTCATGTACTGTTGTATTCATACTGAGGTTTCAGACGCACTAAAATACCTCACAAACTGTTTTAGTGAGTAAATAAAATGAAATTTTGGACGCAGCTGAGCACATTAAAGAACATGTGACACTCGGCTGTCCATACAGCTTTGGCCACGTAGCGCATCATAAGATCCTCTGACATCCTAAATTTCAATCTGCTGAAGTGGCCTCTGGTTTGCAGACCTGGTGAACTGGTACCAGATCAGATCTAAACCCGGTCCTGTATGCGTCGAGCGTCGGGTCCGTTGCTCTGGCTGCTGGGTAATTGGCGCCCCGCTCTGTTGCCGTGGCTTTTTGTTTCAGAAAACAACCTCACCAGCCAGCTGCTGCACTCTTTAATGTGATGTGTCATTTTTCTACACGACGTGTCCAAAAATGATCCATCATGTTGTTGACGTGGAGCAGGACTGCACTCTGAAAATGATGCTCAGCTGTTTTGTCTCTGTTGGAGGGGTTTCTGGTTTCTTCTTAGGGAAACCGCTTCAGACTGAAGTCTTGTGACTGGCGTCGACCCGCCTTCATCAGGGTGAAGGTGACCATGTAAAACCGGACACTGACCCTGTGACCTCTCCTCCTCCGGCCTCTCCGTTCAGACTGATCATCAATAGGTTGAACTGGATCATTCACTCTTCACCTTGGAAATACTCTAAACTCAAGGTCCTCTTACTAGACTCACTGCAGAGCTTTCAGCCACGTGCCTTAGAGGGCTGATGAAGGCAATAAGACACGGCAGAAAGCCCCAGAAGGAATCTAGCATCGTGGACCTTGAGTTTAGATTGTTTTTGCCAGGATTTCATCAGGATGTTTGTTATATCCACACCAATACCAAGTTTTTCATCTGCAAGAATCTCAAATCAAATTATTATAATTTTGTTACAACAAGCTTTGGAAACCTCTTTATTATTATTATTATTATTATTATTATTATTATTATAAAACTAAATAATCTAATATCCATCACTTTTATTGTTTACAATATTAGACATATGGTTTTTATCATACATGTTTTAAACATGATATCGTGGTAGATATGAACATCAGTAAGCTAACATTAGCTTATATCGATCACTAACAATAAGGAACGTTAGCTAACATTAGCTTATATTGATCAGTTAACAATAATGAATGTTAGCTAACATTAGCTTATATCGATCACTAACAATAAGGAAAGTTAGTAACATTAGTTTATTGTGTTAATAATGTGTGCTCATTGCTTATATGAACAGCTAAAAATAAGGAAAGTAAAGAAAAAATAACTTAAAATGAATAATAAAAAAAAGGAAGTTAGTAAAATTAGTTAAATTGATAGTAAAAAAAAGAATGTAGTAAAATATATAACAAAAAAAGGAGTTAGCTAACATTAGCTTATATTGATCAGTTAACAATAATGAATGTTTGCTAACATTAGCTTAAATCGATCAATAAAAAAAAGGAACGAAAGAAAAAATAAGCTTATATTTATAAGATAAAAAAAATAAATTTAGCTAACATTAGCTTATATTGATCAGCTAACAATAAGGAACGTTAGCTAACATTAGCTTATATTGATAGTTAACAATAATGAATGTTAGCTAACATTAGCTTATATGGATATAACAAAAAAGTTAGCTAACATTAGCTTATATTGATCAGCTAACAATAAGGAACGTTAGCTAACATTACTTATATTGATCAGTAACAATAATGAATGTTAGCTAATATTAGCTTATATGATCACTAAAAAAAGGGAGAAACATTAGCTTATATAAAAAAAAAATTGATCAGCTAACAATAAGGAACGTTAGCTAACATTAGCTTATATTGATCAGTTAACAATAATGTATGTTTGCTAACATTAGCTTATATTGATCAGCTAACAATAAGGAACGTTAGCTAACATTAGCTTATATTGATCAGTTAACAATAATGAATGTTAGCTAACATTAGCTTATATTGATCAGCTAACAATAAGGAACGTTAGCTAACATTAGCTTATATCGATCAGCTAACAATAAGGAACGTTAGCTAACATTAGCTTATATTGATCAGTTAACAATAATGTATGTTTGCTAACATTAGCTTATATTGATCAGCTAACAATAAGGAACGTTAGCTAACATTAGCTTATATTGATCAGTTAACAATAATGAATGTTAGCTAACATTAGCTTATATCGATCAGCTAACAATAAGGAACGTTAGCTAACATTAGCTTATATCGATCAGCTAACAATAAGGAACGTTAGCTAACATTAGCTTATATTGATCAGTTAACAATAATGAATGTTAGCTAACATTAGCTTATATTGATCAGCTAACAATAAGGAATGTTAGCTAACATTAGCTTATATTGATCAGTTAACAATAATGTATGTTAGCTAACATTAGCTTATATTGATCAGCTAACAATAAGGAACGTTAGCTAACATTAGCTTATATTGATCAGTTAACAATAATGAATGTTAGCTAACATTAGCTTATATCGATCGGTTAACAATAATGAATGCTAGCTAACATTAGCTAATGTTAGCTAACATTAGCTTATATTGATCAGCTAACAATAAGGAACGTTAGCTAACATTAGCTTATATTGATCAGTTAACAATAATGAATGTTAGCTAACATTAGCTTATATTGATCAGCTAACAATAAGGAATGTTAGCTAACATTAGCTTATATTGATCAGTTAACAATAATGAATGTTAGCTAACATTAGCTTATATCGATCGGTTAACAATAATGAATGTTAGCTAACATTAGCTTATATTGATCAGCTAACAATAAGGAACGTTAGCTAACATTAGCTTATATTGATCAGTTAACAATAATGAATGTTAGCTAACATTAGCTTATATCGATCGGTTAACAATAATGAATGCTAGCTAACATTAGCTAATGTTAGCTAACATTAGCTTATATTGATCAGCTAACAATAAGGAACGTTAGCTAACATTAGCTTATATTGATCAGTTAACAATAATGAATGTTAGCTAACATTAGCTTACATTGGTTAGCTAACAGTAATGAACGTTAACCAGCTTGTATCTGATACATCTGACCGGCGTCCTATCTGGGGGGATGGTTACAGGCCGGTCTCGTCAGGTCCAGTATGGCGGCCATGTTGATCCAGTGTCTATGTATACATGTCTATGGGACCGACATTCAAGCCTCCCCAACTTCTTCAAGATTTTTAAAGACTTTTCAAGGTTGGATTGTATACAGCTGATGAACAGAATAACATGAATCCCCAAAGTACAATACAACCGGCGGCTGGTGCTGCAGAGCTGTTGTGTTGGACTGCTTTAGTTATTAGTGTTCCTATTATTGTGGCCACCCCTGTATCTGTGTAGTGAGAGCTGTGTGCTCAGGTTGCATCTGAAACGGTTCCCTATAAAGAAACCTATGAAGCAGTACTGTGACATTATGGATTTTGATGTTGTTTTTCTTCATGACACACTTGTCACATTATGAAGAAAAAGTTTCTGCATCTGGTGCTTCAGCTAACTGAGCAGCAGTCTGCTAACACTGTTAGCATTCCTCCTTGGTCCGGTAGAACACGTTTAACTCGACGTCACCAACCGGGTTAACCAGAATAACCGGCTCTACTTATTGACTTTGTGATTAAGGGAGTTTATTGTGATCAGGAATGCTTCGAGCTGCAGCCGTTTCAGGGAGGAAAGTTACCTCAGTCAAGGCTATTCATATTTTGATAACACATTAGCTTGTTGTCCTCTTTAGTTTCAAGGTGGAATGTGACTTTAGCACCTGAAAGGTGTGTGATTGGTTTACCGTACTTTATGTAAAAACAGTCAGGAGATGGTTACGCTCAATGTTGAAAGTGGTTATATTTACATAAAAATTAGAAATTATATCTTTGGTGAGAGTAAAGTTACAGTTTTATCAACAGAGCTCCATAAATACCCTTCAGTTAAAACGGTTAGTTAGCTGTTCGTTATTCATGGCTGAACATTATCTGCTCAGTAGGTCTAGATAAGGAAGTTAAAAAACATTAAAACGGGATAAAACCCTTAAATGTTAGCTAGCTGTTCCCAGTAGTTTCTTTGGGGAATGCTAACAGTGCTAGCCAGTTGTTATTATTGTTATCATTAGTAAACTTTAGCTAGCTGTTCCCAGTAGTTTCTTTGGGGAATGCTAACAGTGCTAGCCAGTTGTTATTATTGTTATCATTAGTAAACTTTAGCTAGCTGTTCCCAGTAGTTTCTTTGGGGAATGCTAACAGTGCTAGCCAGTTGTTATTATTGTTATCATTAGTAAACTTTAGCTAGCTGTTCCCAGTAGTTTCTTTGGGGAATGCTAACAGTGCTAGCCAGTTGTTATTATTGTTATCATTAGTAAACTTTAGCTAGCTGTTCCCAGTAGTTTCTTTGGGGAATGCTAACAGTGCTAGCCAGTTGTTATTATTGTTATCATTAGTAAACTTTAGCTAGCTGTTCCCAGTAGTTTCTTTGGGGAATGCTAACAGTGCTAGCCAGTTGTTATTATTGTTATCATTAGTAAACTTTAGCTAGCTGTTCCCAGTAGTTTCTTTGGGGAATGCTAACAGTGCTAGCCAGTTGTTATTATTGTTATCATTAGTAAACTTTAGCTAGCTGTTCCCAGTAGTTTCTTTGGGGAATGCTAACAGTGCTAGCCAGTTGTTATTATTGTTATCATTAGTAAACTTTAGCTAGCTGTTCCCAGTAGTTTCTTTGGGGAATGCTAACAGTGCTAGCCAGTTGTTATTATTGTTATCATTAGTAAACTTTAGCTAGCTGTTCCCAGTAGTTTCTTTGGGGAATGCTAACAGTGCTAGCCAGTTGTTATTATTGTTATCATTAGTAAACTTTAGCTAGCTGTTCCCAGTAGTTTCTTTGGGGAATGCTAACAGTGCTAGCCAGCTGCTGTCAGTCAGCTGAGGCAGATGTAGACACTTTTCGTTGCAGTGTGACGAGTGTCTGCCGCAGAAAAACACCAGACACAGTTCATAACGTCTCAGTGAGGCTTTTTCTGTCATGAGACAAACGGCTGTGATTCTCAGAGTGAACTCCCAGCATGCAGTTTGGTGGTACTGAACACTGACCTGACGCCTGAAGCCCTGAGTGTGTGTGTGTTTGAATTACACTGAAGCACTCCTCTAGTTACATCTGTAAGGTTAATTAAAGTGTGTGTGAGCGTTTTAATTAAGTGTATGAATGAGGGCAGTTTTCAGTCTGCAGCCGGCTTAACTTCCTGCTGTGTGTGTGTGTGTGTGTGTAACCCCTCTCTTCTGTGTGTGTGTGTGTGCGTGTGAATGTGTGTGTGTTGTGTGTATGCGTGCTGTGTGTGGTGCAGGCCTGCTGGGCCTCCAGCTGATTAACGGTAAGAACGAGTCGGCTCACATCGCGGACGCCGTGGCGGTGGTGGCTCAGTCTCTGCAGGAGCTGTTTGAGAAGGAGAACATCACGGAGCCTCCGCGGGGCTGCGTGGGGAACACCAACATCTGGAGGACCGGACCGCTCTTCAAACGGTCAGTACCGCCGCCGGCTCAGCTCAGAGGTCAACCTGGGTCAGTACAGAGCACATTCTCCTCAACTGTATCCCAGCATCGGGTCATTTTTGTGAATTGTCATATGAAAGAGGGTGAAATGTTATCAGTAGAAATAAGACATCAGGTGAGATCAGGTGATCTGAAGCTTATTTCTCAGTTAAATGGACCGTGTGGATGAACAGTGAACAGTGGAGCAACTGACATCCAAACACACATCTGACCAACACTGGATTAAGAACTGGTCCAGGGTCAATACTGTACAAGGCAATTAGCTTGTGATTATTCATTTTCTTTTGACTGGCCTTAGAAATAATGATGTATTGATTACTAAAGCACAGTGTCAACATGACATGATCATGTTTAAAGTGATGTTTGAAGTCTAAATGTGGGTTGAAGACCTTCATGTTTCAGCTGAAACCTAAATTAATTTCCGTTTAATCAAAATATCACAGTTGCTATTTCCTGTTATAGACGGGGAAAACTTCCTGGAAAGAGTTCTGCATTACAATGACAACAGACGAGGCATCATCAGTCTCAGAGTTAACGCACTATTAACACATTAAGGAAAATTTGTTTTAACGCAGCTACTCTGAACAAAAATATAAACGCAACACTTGTTTTTTCTCCCATTTTTATGAGCTGAAGTCAAAGATCTCAGACTGTTTCTACGTCCTCTAAAGGCCGATTTCTCTCAGATATTGATCACTAATTTGTCTAAATCTGTTAGTGATCACTTCTCCTTTGCTAAAATAATCCATCCACCTCTCAGGTAGCAGATCAAGATGCTGATTGGACAGCAGGATTATTGACAGGTGAGCCTTAGACTGTCACAATAAAAGTCCACTCTCAAATGTTCAGTTTTCTCTGAGACATTTACAGTATTAGTCCCTGAACGGAGGTCAGAGGACCAGTCAGTATCTGGTGTGACCACCATTAACCTCACACAGTCCAACACATCTCCTCCACTTAGAGCTGATCAGGTTATTGATTGCATTTGTCCACTCGAGTCGGTTACAACGATGAACTGCAGTCAGGTCAAGACCCGGTGAGGACGACGAGCATGCAGCCAAGCTTCCCTGAGACAGTTTCTGACAGTTTGGGCAGAAATTCTTTGGTTATGTAAACCGCTTGCTGCATCAGCTGTCCGGATGGCTGGTCTCAGACCATCCTGCAGGATGTGGAGGTCCTGGGCTGGTCTGGTTACAGGTGGTCTGAGGATGTGAGTCCGGTCGGATGTACCGCCAAATTCTCTGAAACGCCTTTGGAGACGTCTTATGGTGAGAAATGAACATTGAGTTCAGAGGCAGCAGCTCTGGTGGACATTCCTGCAGTCAGCAGCCGACTGAACGCTGCCTCAACACTACCGACATCTGAGGCATCAGGCTGTGATTAACCTGCACATTTTAGACTGGACTTTTATTGTGACAGTCTAAGGCTCACCTGTCAATAACCCTGCTGTCCAATCAGCATCTTGATCGGCCACCTGAGAGGTGGATGGATTATTTCAGCAGAGAAGAAGTGCTCACTGACACAGATTTAGACAAATTAGTGATCAATATCTGAGAGAAATCGGCCTTTAGAGGACGTAGAAACAGTCTGAGATCTTTGACTTCCGTGCATAAAAAATAGGAGAAAAACAAGTGTTGCGTTTATATTTTTATTCAGTATATTTTCTTAAATGCATTAATGATTTTTACATTGTAGTGGTTACATTTTAAAGCTAGCATCTCAGTGTTTTCAGTAGTAAACATTAGCTAGATGTTCCCAGTAGTTTCTATGGAGAATGCTAACAGTGTTAGCCAGCTGTTCGCAGTGTTTACAATAGTAAACAATAGCTAGCTGTTCCCCTTATCATTGGGGAATGCTAACAGCGGTAGCCAGTTGTTCTCGTTTTCAATAGTAAATATTAGCAAGATGTTCCCTGTAGTTTCTATGGGGAATGCTAACAGTGTTAGCCAGCTGTTCTCATTGTGTCAACAATGTTAGCCAGCTGTTCGCAGTGTTTTAACAGCGGCACCCAGCCGTTCTCATTGTTTTCAAAAGTAAACGTTAGCTAGATGTTCCCAGTAGTTTCTATTGAGAATGCTAACAGTGTTAGCCTGTTGTTCTCAGTGTTTTAACAACATTAGCATGCTGTTCTCATTAAACATTAGCTAGCTGTTCTCCTTAGTATCTTTGGGGAATGCTAACAGTGTTAGTCAGCTGTTGTCAGTGTTTTCATTAGCAAACTTTAGCTCTAATTTGCGATTAAACTATCAAACTGTTATTGTTAACTTTGACAGCCTACTTTAAATAGATAATTTGAGAACAGAGATTCAGTGTTGGTGCTGCACGGTGGTGCAGTGGTTAGCGCTGTCGCCTTACAGCAGGTTCAGATCCGGTTTGGGACTCTTCTGTGTGGAGTTTGCATGTTCTCCCCGTGTTAGCGTGGGTTTTCTCCGGGTTCTCAGGTTTCCTCCCACAGTTAGGTTAACTGATGACTCTAAGTGTCCCGTAGGTGTGGATTTGAGCATGAATGGTTGTCTGTCTCTATGTCCTGCGATGGACTGGAGACCTGTCCAGGTGAACCCACCCTCACCCAACGCCAGCTGGGATCGGCTCCAGCCCCCCAGACCCCGAAGCGGTTGAAGATGGATGGAGTCGGTGTTGACCAGGCTCTGGTCTCACAGGATCAGGTCTCTGCTGTCCAGAGAGATCAGGATGGAGTCATCTTCAGCTAGAGATGAGAACTGACATGCTTCAGTGATCTGATCTGGATTCAGCTTCACAACGGGGATAATAAAACTCGCTGTCACTGAGTGACCCAGATACACCATCGGCCCTCTTAGACCAGTGTCGTTAATGTGCTCCAGTATCATGTGACCTGTTGTTACTTAAAGGGAAAACCACTAGATTTCTACTGGTCCCCACCCTGAGACTCCTGCTCTCTGATTGGCTCTCCAGAGTTCTGATGTCATCCAAGTATCCTGATGGTCTGACTGGACGGATCGAGTTTAACGATGACGGCGACCGACGCTTCGCTACCTACAGCATCCTGAACTACCAACAGAAGCCGGGTCGCCTCGTCCAGGTCGGCGTGTTCAACGGATCACAGGTACAGTACATCTGTTCATACCCTCATCACCACCAACACCCAGAACCCCTCACAGTCGGCCAGCTGGGAGAGCCACCCATCCCCGCAATGCTCCGTTAACTCTCTTATTAATTTGCTTATTTTTCCACTTAAAAAAACAACCAAAAGTACTGTTAAAGTACCGTTAAAGTAAAGTGAAGTACTGGATTGATAAGCAGTATTGGTAAGAGTGATAGTACTGTTAACGATACCCATCTCTCGTCATGACGTGGTTAGTCCCAGTTCTGCAGGTGTTTCATGTGGTACCAGTCGGTTCCCTCTGTGTCCTGGTCTCATGTGTACCGATGTTCTGGTCTCATGTGGTACCAGTCGGTTCCCTCTGTGTTCTGGTCTCATGTGGTACCAGTCGGTTCCCTCTGTGTTCTGGTCTCATATGGTACCAGTTGGTTCCCTCTGTGTCCTGGTCTCATGTGGTACCGATGTTCTGGTCTCATGTGGTACCAGTCGGTTCCCTCTGTGTCCTGGTCTCATGTGGTACCGATGTTCTGGTCTCATGTGGTACCAGTTGGTTCCCTCTGTGTCCTGGTCTCATGTGGTACCGATGTTCTGGTCTCATGTGGTACCAGTCGGTTCCCTCTGTGTCCTGGTCTCATGTGGTATCGATGTTCTGGTCTCATGTGGTACCAGTCGGTTCCCTCTGTGTCCTGGTCTCATGTGGTACCGATGTCCTGGTTTCATGTGGTACCAGTCGGTTCCCTCTGTGTCCTGGTCTCATGTGGTATCGATGTTCTGGTCTCATGTGGTACCGATGTCCTGGTCTCATGTGGTACCAGTCGGTTCCCTCCAGCTCTGGGCCTGTAGCCGCTGACAGACAGTGAGGTCATCGGAGGGCGCCGGCGTCCTTCAGGAGTTGAAGAGACGTTCAGAATACAGCGATGACTCAGTGGCTGACATGATGTTCGTCTCCTGTCTCTTTAAATATTAATGATGTCATGCAGTATTGATGATGTCATTTAGTCAGCATATCACCCTGAGACCTGCAACAACAACACAACCTGTGTGTGTTTCTGTGTGTTCAGGTTGTGATGAACCCTCAGAGGAAGATCATCTGGCCTGGAGGAGAGACGGAGAAACCAGTCGGGTACCAGATGTCAACGAAACTTAAGGTACTGCTAAAGCTACTGCTAGTGCTACTGCTACTGCTAGTACTACTGTTAGTGTTACCTAATTACACTGTGTGTGTGTTCAGATTGTGACGATCCATCAGGAGCCGTTTGTTTATGTAAAACCAACAAAGACTGATGGAACATGTAAAGAGGAGTATACCGTCAACGGAGTCCTGATCAAGAAGGTCATCTGTACCGGACCCAACGGGACTATACCAGGTACACACTGAGACTATACCAGGTACATGCTGAGACTATACCAGGAGTACACACTGAGACTATACCAGGTACACGCTGAGACTATACCAGGTACACGCTGAGACTATACCAGGTACACACTGAGACTATACCAGGTACACGCTGAGACTGAGACTATACCAGGTACACACTGAGACTATACCAGGTACACACTGAGACTATACCAGGTACACACTGAGACTGAGACTATACCAGGTACACACTGAGACTATACCAGGTACACGCTGATGCTGAATTAACTCCATCATGATGCTGACCAGTAAACAGTCTGAACTGATGCTCTGTCAGGTCTGTTACCACGACGACAAGCAGACAGCTGTTAAAATGCTTGTTTTCTGAATGGAGTCTGGTTGGATCAGAACCAGGCTCTGCAGCTGCTGCATCAACACTCAACATAAAGTCATGTAGACGTTGTTGTTTCTACCGTAGACAGTCGGTGGTTCTGGTCTCTGGACAGATGTGATGGACTATCGTAGCTCTGGGTGACCACAGACACAGACAACATTTATTCATAATTCAACAATGTCAGGACGGCGGCGAGGACAGGAGGACGTCTCTACGCTGAGACACTGTCACCACACTGAGACACAAGGATTCCTGATTCTAGCTGAAATACTTCGTCTCCCTTGAATGATTCAAATTTCATATGTTTGCGTCACATCATACGTCTCATTCTGGCGTAAATTCACGTCTATTCGTCTTATTGCATTGACCGTTTATGTAATTGCGTCCCGTTAAAGGTTCACTTGGCTCTTGGTGTGAACGGTCCGTTTAACTCTGATTGGTCCTCGCAGAGACAGCAGAGCCCTCTGATTGGTGTGTGTGTGTCTCCAGGTCAGCCCATCGTCCCTCAGTGTTGCTATGGTTTCTGCATCGACCTGCTCATCAAGCTGGCGATGAGCATGAACTTTACCTACGAGGTTCACCTGGTGGCTGATGGGAAATTTGGCACGCAGGAGCGCGTAAGTCTCTGTGTGTCAGCTGGTGTGTTGTTCTTCTTCTGTGGTGGTTTGATAGCAGCGACATCCTGCATTTATATATTTATATACTGATCTAATATGGTGATGCGTCTCTGACCCGTTTATGGTTCACCACCATCATCACTGAGGCTTGTTGCTATGACGATCTGCACTCTGTCCCTCACTCTGACATCTTTGAGGCCAAGAGATGTTTAGTCATGACTGTCTGTCTTCTCCTCTCTGTCCGTCTCTTCCTCCTCCTCGGATTCTCTCTCCTCCTGCTCCTCCTGCAGGTGAACAATAGCAACAAGAAGGAGTGGAATGGGATGATGGGGGAGCTGCTGGGAGGTCTCGCCGACATGATCGTGGCTCCCCTCACCATCAACAACGAACGGGCTCAGTACATCGAGTTCTCTAAACCCTTCAAGTACCAGGGGCTCACCATCCTTGTCAAGAAGGTATGGGATGGGTTCACTATGTCTGGGTCATGGGAGGAATAGGTACACTGGGTATACTGTGTGTACTGGGTGTACTGGGTGTACTGGGTACACTAAGAGTTGCTGTGTAGCTGGTTGCACCATCAGTGAATCCAAAAACACTGATCTCTGATCTGTTCCACTGCCATGTCCTAAAAAGATCTAATAGAGGATCTTTATGTCACCAGGTTCTAGACCAGACCAGCATGGTGTCGTAGCTCCAGGTTCTAGACCAGACCAACATGGTGTCGTAGCTCCAGGTTCTAGACCAGACCAACATGGTGTCGTAGCTCCAGGTTCTAGACCAGACCAACATGGTGTCGTCGCTCTAGGCTATAGACCAGACCAGAATGGCTCCAGGCTATAGACCAGACCAGAATGGCTCCAGGCTATAGACCAGACCAACATCACTGCCCCAGCAGAGGAAATGCTGAAAAGCTGCAGTGCAGCAGGTGAACTGAGGCGTTCACACTGACATCTGAGGCTCGTACGATCCGTGACTATTCACTGTCAGTGAGCTAAACGGATCAATGATGCTGGTGATTGTGACCAGCAGGGCTAGCTAACGTTATCTTCAGTAATCCAGTCATACATTAACGTTCTAGCAGCATCAGACTGTCGTCTCCAGCTTAATCTCGGCCTGTAGACCAGACAGTTAGTTATTAACAGACAACACTCAGTCTAACAGGATTCAATCAGATCTGCAGAGAAGTCTGGATCAATAATATCAAGGGAAGACTGTGTCTCTACATAATGATTAGACATGTTGATAAAACCAAGAGATGAATGAATATGAACTGGTCTAAATTACAGTCAAACACACTTCAGATCACATTGAAGTCAAATTTTCTGTCACCCAAAAGGGGGAAGTCCTTATGTTTCAGTGAAGTACCTGAATGTGACAATGAAAGAATTCAAAGTTATTTTCTGATTGTTTCACACCGGTTACTTTCTAAAACACAAATAAATAACCATCAAACACTCAACAGATGAATTATTGTGGAGACAGACGCTCTTCGTTTCATCTCATTCTGTTCATCCAACGAGCAGCAGTCAGTGTCGTCACAGTGGGATAAAACCTCATTTTCCACCGAGTCACCAGGCGACACATTGAAAGTTAGGCTGCACAGAGTTTAATGCTGTGACGTCCCGTCTAGTCTTCAGGTCTTAGACTGCTGGAAACCCAGACGACAGTGGGCTGAAGGAACCCTTTAGTTCCCTAAAAGTAGTTCTGGGACTAAAAGTCCAGGGAACTTCTGGTGGAAAACCGGCTTTACATGTCGGCCCTGTGATAGCGAGTCCAGGTGTACACCACCTTCAGATACATCCCCCCACATGGGAGTTGAGGTTCTGAGCAGAACCAGGTTCCAGGTTTTAAAAGGGTTTAAAACAAACACAGCAGAGCAGAGTCGGTCCCAGCATCAGCCTCTGTCCTGCTGCTCAGAAGGATATATGTTTTAGGTCAGACTGACCCAGTTCACAGCCAGCAGCAGGTCGACCCGGTTCAGATCCGAAGCCTCCGGCCTCGCTCATTTCATCGGTACAGTCTGCACTTCAGTATTTCTGGGTTCATTCTGGACCGAGAGTGTAAATAAACAAAATATGAAGAGTAAAGATTATTAATAAGATGCAGAAAGCAGATGCACATTATGCTCAGTAAAGGATAGTATGATGATAGCTGATGATTAAATGTGATGATGTGTTCAGGAAATCCCTCGCAGCACTCTGGATTCATTCATGCAACCGTTCCAGAGCACACTGTGGCTGTTAGTCGGTCTGTCGGTCCACGTGGTGGCAGTGATGCTTTACCTATTAGACCGGTTCAGGTAACCACACCTCCTTATACGCCATTATACGCCACAACACACTGTTATACATCATTATAAATAATTTTACACTTTATACTCTTTAAATGTGTACGTCTGCAGCCCGTTTGGAAGGTTTAAAGTGAACAGTGAAGAAGAAGAAGAAGACGCCCTCACCCTGTCCTCCGCCATGTGGTTCTCATGGGGAGTACTGTTGAACTCTGGGATAGGAGAAGGTCGGTGCTCCACACGTCCGTCACTTCCTGTCCTCAAGTCCCTCCTCCTGGAATAACAGCTGTCTGTCTGTGTGCAGGAGCTCCCAGGAGTTTCTCAGCGAGGATTCTGGGTATGGTGTGGGCAGGTTTTGCTATGATCATTGTAGCGTCCTATACTGCCAACTTGGCAGCCTTCCTTGTGTTGGACCGGCCTGAGGAGCGCATCACTGGCATCAATGACCCCAGGGTGAGACGCCTACGATCATCTTCCCCATTATATCACTATTTATTAGAGAGCTCTGCCTTCATCTCTCATGTCCTCTGTTGTCTAGTCAAATGTATTAATAGAACACTGACCATCACAGAGACATTTTAAAATCCTGTTCTGTAATTACAACTCAAATGAAGAGACGGATCAGGTTCAGGTTGAGATAAATGTGGTTTACAGTAGACATACATTTTACAACAAAATATAAACATGATAAAAGTCCTCAAGTCTCTATAGCCCTCTTCTCTGTTCGTAACCATGGTGAGCTATTTAGTGGGCCGACGTTAAGTGGAGGCAGAATAATTCTCCGAACACGTTAGCTAACGCTGGATAGCTAACGCTGGATAGCTAACGCTGGATAGCTAACGCTGGATAGCTAACGCTGGATAGCTAGTACTGTTGTCTTGTTTTTAACAATGAAGAAAATCCTAGTTTCTGTCAGTCTGTCCTGTCTCTCTCTCTCCACAATCACCAGTGTGATCAGAAAAAAAACAGAGAAAGTTAACATTAACCGACGGGACCAGATTAGCCGACCGCTACAGTGCAGGAGGAGGAGACGGCAGGCTAACACTAGCTAGCTAGCTTTTCTGTCTTGGAACTGGCTGACAGACAAGCCAGCTAGCTAATACCTGCTCTCTTCCCGGTAAAGTATAATCTATAAAGTCAGTCAAAAGTAGGCGAAGCATTTCAGAGATGGAGAGAAAGGGATGCTAATAGTTTAGTCAAATATAAATATTAGCATCATCTCCTCTCCATCTCTGAAAGGTTTCTCTGATGTTGTAGCTCTCTAGATCCTCCAATCACAGTTTGCCATCTCAGATGTCGTTATATCTGGATTCTGGCAGCCAACAACAGCAAGATGACATTTGAAATGTGGAGCTTTAGCTCGCTGCTAGCATTAGCCTCCAGGCTTTCCTTTGGTTAGCCTCCAGCTAACGCTGTGACCTCATCATGGCGTCCACACTAAAACGGTCTATAGCATCTGTGCAGTGCTGCTATGACTTGTTCATGTGAGAATGGCTGTATTTATACCACTGTGTATCACTGAGCCTACTGGACTGTTAAACACTTTTTACTTCATGGGGAAAATTGCTGGATGATCCGGGTACTTTATTAAGATCGCTGGATGATCCGGGTACTTCATGCAGATCGTCGGATGATCCGGGTACATTATTAAGATCGCTGGATGATCCGGGTACTTTATGTGGAAGATCACTGGATGATCCGGGTACTTTATGTGGAAGATCACTGGATGATTCGGGTACTTTATGTGGAAGATCACTGGATGATCCGGGTACTTTATGTGGAAGATCACTGGATGATCCGGGTACTTTATGTGGAAGATCACTGAATGATCCGGGTACTTTATGTGGAAGATCACTGGATGATCTGGGTACTTTATGTGGAAGATCACTGGATGATCCGGGTACTTTATGTGGAAGATCACTGGATGATCCGGGTACTTTATGTGGAAGATCACTGGATGATCCGGGTACTTTATGTGGAAGATCACTGGATGATCTGGGTACTTTATGTGGAAGATCACTGGATGATCTGGGTACTTTATGTGGAAGATCACTGGATGATCTGGGTACTTTATGTGGAAGATCACTGAATGATCCGGGTACTTTATGTGGAAGATCACTGGATGATCCGGGTACTTTATGTGGAAGATCACTGGATGATCCGGGTACTTTATGTGGAAGATCACTGGATGATCTGGGTACTTTATACAGAAGATGGCCGGATGATCCAGGTACTTTATACAGAAGATGGCCGGATGATCCAGGTACTTTATATAGATCGCTGGATGATCCGGGTACTTTATGTGGAAGATCACTGGATGATCCAGGTACTTTATACAGAAGATGGCCGGATGATCCAGGTACTTTATATAGATCGCTGGATGATCCGGGTACTTTATGTGGAAGATCACTGAATGATCCGGGTACTTTATGTGGAAGATCACTGGATGATCCGGGTACTTTATGTGGAAGATCACTGGATGATCCAGGTACTTTATACAGAAGATGGCCGGATGATCCAGGTACTTTATACAGATCGCTGGATGATCCGGGTACTTTATGTGGAAGATCACTGGATGATCCGGGTACTTTATGTGGAAGATCACTGGATGATCTGGGTACTTTATGTGGAAGATCACTGGATGATCTGGGTACTTTATGTGGAAGATCACTGGATGATCCGGGTACTTTATGTGGAAGATCACTGGATGATCTGGGTACTTTATGTGGAAGATCGCTGGATGATCCGGGTACTTTATGTGGAAGATCACTGGATGATCCGGGTACTTTATGTGGAAGATCAGTGGATGATCTGGGTACTTTATGTGGAAGATCACTGGATGATCCAGGTACTTTATACAGAAGATGGCCGGATGATCCAGGTACTTTATACAGATCGCTGGATGATCCGGGTACTTTATACAGATCGCTGGATGATCCGGGTACTTTATGTGGAAGATCACTGGATGATCTGGGTACTTTATGTGGAAGATCACTGGATGATCCGGGTACTTTATGTGGAAGATCACTGGATGATCCGGGTACTTTATGTGGAAGATCAGTGGATGATCTGGGTACTTTATGTGGAAGATCACTGGATGATCCAGGTACTTTATACAGAAGATGGCTGGATGATCCAGGTACTTTATACAGATCGCTGGATGATCCGGGTACTTTATACAGATCGCTGGATGATCCGGGTACTTTATGTGGAAGATCACTGGATGATCTGGGTACTTTAGGTGGAAGATCACTGGATGATCCGGGTACTTTATGTGGAAGATCACTGGATGATCTGGGTACTTTATGTGGAAGATCACTGGATGATCTGGGTACTTTATGTGGAAGATCACTGGATGATCTGGGTACTTTATGTGGAAGATCACTGGATGATCCGGGTACTTTATGTGGAAGATCAGTGGATGATCTGGGTACTTTATGTGGAAGATCAGTGGATGATCTGGGTACTTTATGTGGAAGATCACTGGATGATCCAGGTACTTTATACAGAAGATGGCCGGATGATCCAGGTACTTTATACAGATCGCTGGATGATCCGGGTACTTTATGCAGAAGATTGCCAAATGATCAGGGTGCTAATGAGCTGGGTACTTTATATGGAAGATCAACGAATGATCGGGGTACTTTTCCACTCTGAAGTCGAACCATTTTAGCATAATGCGCCACTGAGCAACTTTCACAGGAATGTACGAGCCTCCAATGCTGTATCCAGTTTTCTTAATACGTCTGTGAGTGAAATGTTGTATGGATGGTTGATTGTGTTGTGTGCTGTACTCTGTTTTCAGCTGCGTAACCCATCAGATAAGTTCATCTACGCCACAGTGAAGCAGAGCTCGGTGGATATCTACTTCAGACGGCAGGTGGAGCTGAGCACCATGTACCGGCACATGGAGAAGCACAACTATGAGAGTGCTGCTGAAGCCATCCAGGCCGTCAGAGACAAGTATGATCTTGATACAGTCAGTTAAGCTGGGCATACAGGCATGTTGGACTTTAGGAATGTTGCTGTGCAACTCTTACTCCTACCACACGAGTAGATGTAAAGAAGAAGAAGAAGAAGAAGAAGATAGTCCTTTATTAGTCCCACTAGGGGAAATTCAATTTACACTCTGTTGTTAACTTATACACAGTACATGCAGACCCGAAACACACACATGCACAAACATGCATCAATGGAGAGATGTCAGAGTGAGGGGGCTGCTCCTGACAAGCGCCCCGAGCAGTTGGGGGTTTGGTGCCTTGCTCAGGGGCACCTCGGCAGTGCCCAAGAGGTAAACTGGCACCTCTCCAGCTACCAGTTCACACTCAGTTCTTGGTCCATGTCGGGACTTGAACCGGTGACCCTCCGGTTCCCAAGCCAACTCCCTACAGACTGAGCTGCTGCCGCCCCCAAAAAGCTAAAGCTCATGATTTATTGCTCACACTGTACATTTAAGATGATAAAAAAACCCACATCTGGTAAGATAAGATAAGATAAGATGAACCTTTATTAATCCCGGAGGGAAATTGGGGTCATAGCAGCATCAACAGTACAGATGAATACAGTAAAAGTAAAGAGAAGGAGCAACGAAGGAAAAGACAATAAAATAAATAAATAAGTAGAACAGTAATCAGTAAAGTGCAGCAGGTGGTGAGTGTTGTATATGCAGAGCATATATATATGTAATTATATAATTATATGTACTTATATACATTTGGTCCAGGAATAAATACGGATGATCAGAGTCACATGGGGGTCAGACCTTGGTTCTGGGTCAGACCTTGGTTCTGGTTCAGACCTTGGTTCTGGAGCCTGATGGCCACCAACAGAAAGGACCGACCCAGACGGTTTGTAGTGGGCCGAGGGGGGATCGGTCTCTGGCTGAATGGACTCCTCATCTGGACCAGTTGGTCATAGAGGGGGTGGGAGGGGTTCTCCTCCTGGTCCTCCCCTCTGCCACCACCTCCAGACTGTCCAGCTCACATCCAACCTGCTCTGCTCCTGTGGACCGTTCTGCCTTTTGACCCTTGTCAATAAAGATTGGTTTGAGAGCTCTGAGGCAAGTAAAGTAAAAGGTAAAGTTTGTCTGCTAGCAGAGGTCTGTACGGGTCACAATGCTAACAAGGCAGAAATATGTCGCCTCGATCATCTGTGCCATCCTGTCTGCTGAAACATCTGTGGATGTTTGGCCAGGAAGAGGTGGACAGTGTGTCCTGTCCATGTTACCAGCTATACTGCTGCTATTATACATTGTTATCTGGACAGCTACGCTCTGATTACTGTAGAAAAATAGAAAAAAGGCACTTACTTTGGGGAATCTTTTTTCTGGCATGTCAGTTAATCGGTCCACGGTCTCCTCTTTGCACTGATCTGCAAACAACACCCAACAAAGCTGAAATTTGGCCCAACTCTAAAATGAGTCATGCAGCCTAAAATTCAGGCAAAAACAGTGTATGCCCAGCTTTAGAGATGAAATATACTGTCGACTGGCGTAGTCCTAACCCATTCCCAACGCCCTGCCCTCCTCTTCCTGCAGCAAGCTTCATGCCTTCATCTGGGATAGCGCTGTGTTGGAGTTCGAGGCGTCACAGAAGTGCGATCTGGTGACCACAGGAGAACTTTTCTTTCGCTCCGGATTCGGGATTGGAATGAGAAAAGACAGTCCATGGAAACAGAATGTTTCTTTGGCTATTCTCAGGTAATAACACCCAGATGATGATCTACAGATACTTGGTCCCCTCCAAGTATCAACGATACCCTGCCATCCTGATACTTGTCTGGTACTGACACCCTGCCCCCCACTGTATGGAGCCGATACTTTCACTTTATAAGTGTAGTGTCCCTCAGCCCACAAAGAATTGATTTAGTATTTACAAAGTAGATTTTTTTATTGAAGAACAGATGAATGAATGATGATGTTGCTGATACATAAAAATTAGCAAAATAGATTTTATTTCTATTTCAAAGAAAAACAAGACAGCGGTGGGCAAGTACTGCAATAAGTGTGTAATCAGTGTATGCCCAAACACAGTGTAACACTGACTACTGCAGCAAGCCTAATACCCTGGAACCTGATTCTCTCTGGATACCGTACTGATACCCTACTGATAAAGTGGTACTGGTACCCTCTTTACACCCTTCTTATGAACTTCTGGTACCCTGTTGGTATACCCGTACCCTTGTACTTGTGCATATTTAACCTGTACCATTCCTGATGTAAAGTACTTGTACTGGGCGTGAGCTGACGTCTCGCTACGTTTTGTTGTCTCTACCCAGCTCTCATGAGAATGGCTTCATGGAGGATCTGGACAAGACGTGGGTTCGATACCAGGAGTGTGACTCGAGGAGCAACGCCCCCGCTACCCTCACCTTCGAGAACATGGCAGGTAGGAAAGCAACCGTCAGGCAGGTGTGAAGGTTTGAACTCTCTTCTGTATGTACTTTAAGATGGCGGCGCTCTTCCTCAGGTGTGTTCATGCTGGTTGCCGGGGGCATCGTCGCCGGGATCTTCCTCATCTTCATCGAGATCGCTTACAAACGACACAAAGACGCTCGCAGGAAACAGATGCAGCTGGCCTTCGCTGCCGTGAATGTCTGGAGGAAGAACCTGCAGGTACCGAACTCTGTTTCTACTCTACCTCTACTGGATTCTGCTCTTTTCTATTTACTCTACTGCACTCTACTCTAAATGTACTCTAACAGTACTGTGCTCTACTGTATTCTGCTGGGTTTTTTTTTTTTACTGTTTTCTACTTTAACTGTACTCTAACTCTGCTGTGTTCTACTGTTGTACTCTACTCATACTCTACTGTTTTCTAATGTACGCTTTTCATACTGTACTGTAGTCTAAATCTACTGTTTTCTGCTGTACTCTAAGTCTACTCTTCTGTTTTCTACTATAATCTACTCTAATTCTTGTCTACCCCTTTCTACTATTTTCTACTGTACTCTACTCAAGTCTAACTCTACTGTACTCTACTCTACTTGAGTCTAACTACTGTACTCTACTATACTGTAGTCTAACTCTACTGTACTCTACTCTAGTCTAACTCTACTCTACTGTACTGTAGTCTAACTGTACTCTAGTCTACTGTACTCTACTCTAGTCTAACTCTTCATACTGTACTGTAGTCTAACTGTACTCTTGTCTACTGTACTCTACTCTAGTCTAACTCTTCATACTGTACTGTAGTCTAACTGTACTCTTGTCTACTGTACTCTACTCTAAGTCTACTCCTCTGTTTTCGACTGTAATCTGATCTAATTCTAGTCTACTGTTTTCTGCTGTTTTCTACTGTTTATCACTGTACTCTACTCGAGTCTAACTCTACTCTACTATACTGTAGTTTACGTGTACTCTACTGTACTCTGCTGTACTGCACTCTAGTCTAATTGTACTCTACTGTACTCTATTGTACTCTAGTCTACTGTACTCCACTCTAGTCTAACTCTGCTGTACTCTAATGGTGGTCTACTCCATTCTACTGTTTTCTACAGTGCCCTACTCTACTCTCGTCTAACTCTACTGTACGCTACTATACTCTTGTTTAACTGTACTCTATTGTACTGTACTCTAGTCTAACTCTACTCTACTGCACTCTATTATACTGTAGTCTAACTGTACTCTACTCTGCTCTACTGTACTGTACTCTAGTCTAACTGTACTCTACTCTGCTCTACTGTACTGTACTCTAGTCTAACTGTACTCTACTCTACTGTACTGTGCTCTAGTCTAACTTTACTCTACTCTACTGTACTGTACTCTAGTCTAACTGTACTCTACTCTACTGTACTGTGAGCTAGTCTAACTGTACTCTACTCTGCTCTACTGTACTATACTCTAGTCTAACTGTACTCTACTCTGCTGTACTCTACTCTAGTCTAACTGTACTCTACTCTACTGTACTGTACTCTAGTCTAACTGTACTCTACTCTACTGTACTGTACTCTACTCTAGTCTAACTGTACTCTACTCTACTCTACTGTACTCTAGTCTAACTGTACTCTGCTCTACTGTACTCTACTCTAGTCTAACTGTACTCTACTCTACTGTACTGTACTCTAGTCTAACTGTACTCTACTCTACTGTACTGTACTCTACTCTAGTCTAACTGTACTCTACTCTACTCTACTGTACTCTAGTCTAACTGTACTCTGCTCTACTGTACTCTACTCTAGTCTAACTGTACTCTACTCTACTGTACTCTACTCTAGTCTAACTGTACTCTACTCTACTGTACTGTACTCTAGTCTAACTGTACTCTACTCTACTGTACTGTGAGCTAGTCTAACTGTACTCTACTCTGCTCTACTGTACTATACTCTAGTCTAACTGTACTCTACTCTGCTGTACTCTACTGTAGTCTAACTGTACTCTACTCTACTGTACTGTACTCTGCTCTACTGTACTCTACTCTAGTCTAACTGTACTCTACTCTGCTGTACTCTACTGTAGTCTAACTGTACTCTACTCTACTGTACTGTACTCTACTCTACTGTACTGTACTCTGCTCTACTGTACTCTACTCTAGTCTAACTGTACTCTACTCTGCTGTACTCTACTGTAGTCTAACTGTACTCTACTGTACTGTACTCTAGTCTAACTGTACTCTACTCTACTGTACTGTACTCTACTCTAGTCTAACTGTACTCTACTCTACTCTACTGTACTCTAGTCTAACTGTACTCTGCTCTACTGTACTCTACTCTAGTCTAACTGTACTCTACTCTACTGTACTGTACTCTAGTCTAACTGTACTCTACTCTACTGTACTGTGAGCTAGTCTAACTGTACTCTACTCTGCTCTACTGTACTATACTCTAGTCTAACTGTACTCTACTCTGCTGTACTCTACTGTAGTCTAACTGTACTCTACTCTACTGTACTGTACTCTGCTCTACTGTACTCTACTCTAGTCTAACTGTACTCTACTCTGCTGTACTCTACTGTAGTCTAACTGTACTCTACTCTACTGTACTGTACTCTACTCTACTGTACTCTGCTCTACTGTACTCTACTCTAGTCTAACTGTACTCTACTCTGCTGTACTCTACTGTAACTACCTCCTCTAGTCTAACTGTACTCTACTCTACTGTACTGTACTCTAGTCTAACTGTACTCTACTCTACTGTACTGTACTCTACTCTAGTCTAACTGTACTCTACTCTACTCTACTCTACTGTACTCTAGTCTAACTCTACTCTGCTCTACTGTACTCTACTCTAGTCTAACTGTACTCTACTCTACCATTCAGTGTACAGTGATCATAACCTGCTCTACTCTCTGCTCCTGGTTCTGTTCTATGCTGCTGTTCACATTATTTCATTGAACTTTATTTTATTTTACTTCGCAGGAACAAAATGTTTAAATTGCTGATGTTTTATTTATTTATATTTATTGATGGAAGAAGGTCTTTCTGTATGTGAACATTTATCACCATGAACCTGACAGGCCAGGCTAAAGGCTAAAGGCTAAAGGCTAAAGACTAAAGGCTAAAGGATAAAGACTAAAGGCTAAAGGATAAAGGCTAAAGACCAAAGGCTAAAGGCTAAAGGATAAAGGCTAAAGGCTAAAGGATAAAGGCTAAAGACCAAAGACCAAAGGCTAAAGGATAAAGGCTAAAGGCTAAAGGATAAAGGCTAAAGACCAAAGGCTAAAGGCTAAAGGCTAAAGGATAAAGGATAAAGGCTAAAGGCTAAAGGATAAAGGCTAAAGGATAAAGGCTAAAGGCTAAAGGATAAAGGTTAAGGGTAAGGGTGATGGTTAAAGGATAAAGGATGATGCTAAAGGCTAAAGGGTGAAGTTAAGGGATAAAGGATGATGGTTAAAGGCTAAAGGCTAAGGGATAAAGGGTGATGGTTAATGGATAAAGGGTGATGGTTAAGGGATAAAGGATGATGTTAAAGGCTAAAAGTAAATACGTAGCAACGGTCTGTTATATGTAGCAATGGCCAGTTATACATATTTGTAATTCTAGTCTTATACTTCTCTAAATAACAAGACATTCAGATTTCTTTTTTCCTTTGGTGATTGCTGAAACTAAAAAATATCTTCCTCATTGATCTAAGACGGAGCACTGGATAAAGAGTCATAATTTAAAGTGTGTCTGAACACTGAGAAACGACAGCACTACATCATACAAGCAGAAGAAGAAAGCCTCGTCAGCAGCTGACAGAAACACATTAATAATCATCGCTTCTTCTGCGCCTGGATTAGCACTTCAGAAGTTAGCCGCAAAAGGCTAGCAGCTAGCGGAGGATGATTAGCACTTCAAACAGCTGTGTGTTGAGAAGTGTTAGCAGAGCAGGATTAGCATGTGAAACAGAGGATATGAACACATCCGTGACCAGGCCTCGGGGTGACTTCCTCTTCCCAGGATATCATCACCTCTGCAGTCCAGAAATCAGAGAAAACACGAGTTTCCTTCAGTATCAGGGTGATCCAGTGATCCAGTTGTGTGTACAGCCACTGATCACAGGTCAGTCAGCTCTGTTAAAGCAGACACGTTGACTACACGGAGACTAACGCATCATAAAGTAATGCAAGGTTACTACTGTATAGCCAGGCAGTTAGCGGGCATATTAGAGTACATCAGTGTTTTTGGTTTTATAAACTCATACACAGTTTCTGTTGGGCTACAGCTCCACGAGCAGCTTCAGCATGTGGAGAAATGCTAAGCTAATTGTTTGATTTAAGGAAAGGTCAGTTTAACGGCTTTTAACCACCAGAATATGTGTACATCATTTGTTAGCTCTCTATCTTCTGTTAGCATAGCTTGCCCCTCTGTGGATAATTGCTACATTGCTATCAAACTTGTTAGCATGCTATGTTTTCCTTCATCTTGTGTTATAGTTGACATTAACTCCAGTTTGCTGTTCTTCTTTTAGTTTTAAGTTTAATGATATCTGACCAACAACCTGGCTTTAAATAAAGACTGGAAAAACAGAGACCAGGACCTAAAATGAACCAGACACAGGACTAATGCTCAGTAAAACTGCTTCTACACGCTAACATTAGCATGCTAGCTTATATACTACTAGTACATTAATATTAGTATACTTATTACATAAAGTATACTTGGGAGAATACTTGTACTATACTTAAGTTACTGGTGTATTGTTGAGGGTTAAGGTGGTATTGTGGAGGGTTAAGGTGGTATTTTTAAGGTGGTATTGTGGAGGATTAAGGTGGTATTTTAGACTAGCAGCAGCTGAACAGACTGATATAATCATAATGAGCTCTGGCAGTGTTCATGGTGTTTTTATTATTACTAATCGAAGTCTTCCACTGCTCAGTGTTTTCTGTGTGACCTGTCTGTGTCTGATGCTCTCAGGATGGAACTATGATCAATGTGCTTATTGATTTGGTTTTCCATTTCAAACTGGATGTGTTTCAGGGCTGGGTGTTGTTACACATTTAAAATACAATAACTGACCTTCTACAGTGGTTTTAATGTAAAATATTCTGTTTTTTTCTCATCATCAAGTCCCATGAAAATAGATAACAGTAATAGTAATAATAATCAATAATCAAACCCAGCAACATATTAAATATTGATAAACATGATTCAGTAACAGAAAATGAACAACAGCAGGCCTGTGGAAGCTGAACTACTTGTGCAGTGATTTTAATGTGAACATCGTGACATAACCATGGCACCTTTAATTTTAATCACCACAGCTGTCTGCATCATGTCCCCCGATACAGCCTGAAGTGTACTTATACACAGATTAGAACTCTGTTTTCATGTGTAACTGCAACACGTCTGTGTGGAATAAGCACTTTAATCTTTTACTGCAGTAAAAGTACTAATACCACAATGTAGAAAAACTCTGTTACAAGTACAAATCCTGCATTCAAATTCTCACTCATCTCATCTTCAACCTCTTATCAGGGTCAGGTCTCGGGGCCAACAGCTCCAGCAGGGACCCCAAACCTCCCTTTCCTCTGCCACATTAACCAGCTCTGACTGGGGGATCCGAGGCGTTCCCAGGCCAGTGTGGAGATATAATCTCTCCACCTAGTCCTGGGTCTTCCCCAGGGCCTCCTCCCAGCTGGCTGTGCCTGGAACTGGCTGTGCCCAAAGACACAGCTTGGATGGGTCCCTGTTTCCCCCTCCTGAGGTACTGGATGTTTTTCTAGAAGCACCTTGGTGCTGACTGAAAGTCCTTCTCCATGGCTGCTCCAAACTCCTCCCACACCTGCTGCTTTGCCTCCTTTACGGCAGCAGCTGCTGCCCTGCTAGCCTGTCGGTACCTTGCAACTGCCTCCGGAGTCCTCCAAGCTAAAATATCGCGGAAGGACTCCTTCAGTCGGACAGCTTCCCTGACCACCAGTGTCCACCACAGTGTTTGAGGGTTACCGCCCCTTGAGGCACCTAAGACCCTCAGTCCACCACCACAGCTTCAGCAATGGAAGATTGAACATTGCCCACTCAGGTTCAATGCCCCCAGCCTCCACAGGGATGCTAGAAAATCTCCACTAGAGGTGTGAGTTGAAGATCTCTCGGATAGGGTCCTCCTCCAGACGTTCCCAGCTCACCTGCACTACCCGTTTGGGTTTACCAGGTCTGTCCAGAGTCTTCCCCCACCCTCTGATCCAACTCACCACCAGATGGTGATCAGTTGACAGCTCTGCCCCTCTCTTCACCCAAGTAGTGTCCAAAACATGCAGCCTCAGATCAGATAATATGATCACAAAATCAATCATTGACCTTCGGCCTAGGGTGCTCTAGTACACTTATGAGCATCCGTATGTTCGAACATGGTATTTGTTATGGACAACCCATGACTAGCACAGAAGTCCAATAACAAATGACCACTCAGGTTCAGATCAGGGAGGTCATTCCTCCCAATCACGCCTCTCTAGGTGCCTCCGTCGTTGCCTCCGTCGTTGCCCATGTGCGCATTGAAGTCCCCCAGCAGAACAATGGAGTTCCCTACTGGGGCCCCAAACAGGACTCCATTTAGGGTCTCCAAGAAGGCTGAATACTCTGAGCTACTTTTCGGTGCGTATGCACTGACAACAGTCAGAGTTTTCCTCCCCACAACCAGAAGGCGCAGGGAGGCGACCCTCTCGTCCACCGGGGTGCCAACATAGCAGCACTCAACCGGGCATTTGTGAATATCCCCACACCCACCTGGCACCTCACACCTTGGGCAACTCCAGAGAAGAATAGAGTCCAACCCCTATCCAGGAGAACTGTTCCAGATTCAAGGCTGTGCATAGAGGTAAGCCCCACCAGATCTAGCTGGTAGGAACTCCACCTCTCGCACAAGCTCAGGCTCCTTCTCACACAGAGAGGTGACGTTCCACGTCCCCAGAGCCAGGCTCTGCTGCCCAGGTCTGGTCCGTCACGGTCCCTGGCTTTCACTGCCACCCGTACGTCAGCACACCCGACCTCAGCGGTTCCTCCTGCGGGTGGTGGGCCCACAGGATGGAAAGGTGGGGGTCACCCGGTCACCAGGTGCTCACTTATGGGCCCTTCATCTGAGCCTGGTTCCAGACAAGCAGCTGTACATTATCCTGCTTATTATGTGGCTACTTACCGAAGAAATCAATCGTTTGACACAATAACTGTCTGTTATATGTAGCAATAGTCTGTTATATATAGCAGCGATCTGCTGTACACAGCAATGGTCTCCTATACGTAGCAACGATCTGCTATACACAGCAATGGTCTGTTATAGATAGCAGCGATCTGCTGTACACAGCAATGGTCTCTTATACGTAGCAACGATCTGCTATACACAGCAATGGTCTCTTATACGTAGCAACGATCTGCTATACACAGCAATGGTCTCTTATACGTAGCAACGATCTGCTATACACAGCAATGGTCTCTTATACGTAG
>CAMQGK010000010.1:1037500-1080000 GCA_947000775.1 Pterois miles
ATTTCTTAAAACAATTACATGAAAATTGAATAATTATCAAGTTAAACCAAAGCTCCATCCATTTTGCTTCCACTTATCCGTGACTGGGTCACAGGGGCAGCAGGGAATTCCAGATGTCCCTCTTCCTTGGGGACCCCGAGGCATTTCCAGGCCAGACAAGATATATAATCTCTCCAGTGTGTTCTGGGTCCACCCCGGGGCCTCTTACCAGGAAGGGAGGTATCCAGGAGGATCCTGATACGGCTTTCGGCGCAACAGAGCAGCCTCTCTACTCCGAGTTCCCTCTGGGTGTCTGCGCTCCTCACCCTCTCTAAGGCTGAGCCCAGACACCCTACAGAGGAAACTCATTTTGGCTGCTTTACCCGTGATCTCATTCTTTCAGCCACTACCCAAAGACCATAGGCGAGAGTTGGAATGTAGATGGACTGGTAAATCCAGAGCTTTGCCTTCTGGCTCAGCTCTCCCTCTTCACCACAATGGTCCAATACAGCACCCACAGAACCACAGATGCCACACCAAATCACCTGTACATCTCCTGCTCCATTTTACCTTCACTGGTGAACAAGACCCAGAGATACTCATACTCCCTCGCTTGTGGCAAAGACTCTCAACACGAAGTGTGCAGTCCGCAGTTTTTCAGCAGAGACCTATGGCCTCAGTTTTGGAGGTGTTGACTCTCATCCTGACTGCATCACACTGACTGCAAAGTGCTGCAGTGCATGCAGAAGGTCATTGTCTGATGAAGCCAACAGAACCACATCATCTGCAAAGAGCAGAAATGCAATTCTGAGGTCCCCAAACTGGACACTATCCTCCCAGCAGTTGCACCTTGAGATCCTGTCCACAAAAATCATGAATAGGACTGATGACAAGGGACAACTGTGGCAGAGGCCAACATCCAACAAGTTTGACTTTGTCCCAAGTATATGGACACATATACTCTCACTTTGGTTATACAAGGACTGGATGGCTCATAACAGCGACCCTAGTACTCCATACGCTCACAGTATCCCCTATAGTACTCCTGGGGGACATGGTCGTAAGCCTTTTCTAAGTCCACAAAACACATGTAGATTGGATGGTCAAATTCCCATGAGCCCTCCAACAGCCCTGTGAGGGTAAAGCAGACCAGTCCTCTGTTTCAGGGCCAGGATGGAATCTGTATTATTTCTCCTGGATCTGATCTTCAACAATCAATCAGAGCTTCCTTTCCAGCACCCTGGAACAAACTTTCCCGGGAAGGCTGTGCAGTGTGATAACCCGATAATTAGAGCAACACCCTCCGGTTTGTCCTTTTTAAAAATAGGAACCACCACCCCGGTCTGCCATTCGACAGGCACTATCCCTGACCTCCACACAACTCTGAAGAGGTTTGTCAGCCAACAGTCCAACAATGTTCAGCATTTCAGGGTGAATCTCATCTACCCCCAGTGCCTTCTCACTGAGGAGTTTTTTTGACTACCTCAGAGACCTCTGCCAAGGAAATGAAAAGCCTTCCCCCAAGTCTTCAAACTCGGGCCCCTGAACACCTGGAATTTCCTTGAGGACAACCGAAAGTCCCTCTCCATGGTCTCCTCGAACTCAAAAGTTTTTGCTTTGGTTGCCCTTCTGGCCACTCTGTACCTGTCAGCTGTTTTTGGAGACCCCTGGGCCAACCAAGCCTGAAAGGCTGTCTTGACAACCTCCTTCACCAGTGTTGTGCAGTAGCAGGTTCCTATGTTGCTGCCATGACAGGCACCAATGACCCTCTGGCCACAACTCCTAGCAGCCACTTTCACAATAGAGGCTTTGAACATGGCCCACTCAGATTCCATGTCCCCAGCCTTCCCCAAGACATGTGAGAATTTTTTTTCCGGAGGTGGGTGTTGAAGACCTGGTAGACAGGGGCCTCTGCCAGATGTTCCCAGTTCACCCTCACTACACATTAGGATTTACCAGTCCTGTCCGGCAGCCTCCCCATCATCCGATCCAACTCACAACCAGGTGGAGGGGGAGGATGATCAGCTGACAGCTCTACTCTCCTCTCTTCACCTGAGTGTCCAAGACATAAGGCCTCAGCTCTGATGATCGATTGTCTGCCTAAAGTGTTCTGGTACCAAATACACTTATGAACCACCCTATGCCGGAACATGGTGTTTGTCATGGCCAATCCTTGACAAGCAAGTCCCAAAATAAAGCACCACTTTGGTTCTGATCAGGCAGACAGTTCCTCCCAATGGCCCCCCTCCAGGTTTCTCCATTGTTAGCATTGAAGTCCCTCAGCAGAACTACAGAATCCCCATTGGCGCCCTTTCCAGGACGCCACCCAGAGACTCCAAGAAGGTTGGGTACTCCAAGCTGCTGTTTGCAGTCGGAGACTTCCTCTCAGTGACTCGCAGTCGCATAGAGGCAACCCAAGAACTCCAACACTCCTGAGGATCCCCACACCCACTGGCACCTCCAGAAAAAGCGAGAGTCTAGCCCCACTCCAAGAGTGTGGTTCTGGAACCAGAGCTATGCGTGGAGGTGAGCCCAACTACATCTAGTTGGTACTGCTCCACCTTCCGCATCAGTCAGTCCACTCTCTCTCTCTCATGTTAATCTGTCGTTTACCTGTGTCCACCTCAACTAATGGCCACACAGACAGTCGGCATTTTGGTTTGCTAGGAAACGGTCTGAGACCACCTCTAATAGCAGTCTTGGACCAGTTGTTTTGATCCACGCCAGATTGCGATTTCTGTGTACACAACGGACTGCTGTACAAGGATACGTTGCTACATTAGCTACTGTTGCTAACTGCAAAGGATTTGTGTCTCCTAGCAACACCAGCTTAGTCAACCGTTGCCATGGGAAATGCTCACTCAGAATCTCGAGGTTTAAACGCTGTTTCCACAAATATGTCCAACAACAGTTTTGCCATTATACTGTAATACTGCAGCAGTCTGTATTTTCTGACATAAATAGTTTATATTCTCCACTGAATGACTACAGCAAAATATACCAAAACTAAAAAAAAGAAGCCATAAATAGTTGTATTATAATAATTAACAATCTGTACGTATTGGCAGTCTAAATTATTTCATATTTAATGGCAATTTAATAGTATTGCTAATGTTATTAAATAAAAAGAAATATATAAAATTAACAATATTTTATTTATTGGTGCATACACATGTAGACAATTTGGACAGACTGACAAATACAGATCTTATTGATTTATCAAAGGAGACAGCAAAATAAATAAAATAATAACTACATTAAAAATAAAGAAGAGTGGGAGAAGGTGAAAAGAAAGAAATAGAAATAAATAAATGGTTGTTTTGTGTTTTTTACCCCGGTCATGTGCTTACATTGTTATCCAGACATTATGTGATCAATACATCCTCATATTTCAGAAGAAAAATACACATTTAAAGTCAGAAATCAGAAACAACACGTTGAGCGAAATCAGGCAGAATCAGATGTCGGCCATCTTGGCTCTGAGGTCAGCTTTTCTCTGTGTGTGTGAGTGTGTGTGTGTGTGTGTGTTGTAGTAATGTGTGTGTTTTCTCTGTTGTCTCTCTGCAGCCGTACCCGACTGACATCACCGGCCAGCTCAACCTATCAGATCCCTCCGTCAGCACCGTGGTCTGAGAGGGGGAGGAGCTACACTGCTGCTGCTGAGCCACACACACACACACACACACACACACCATATAAACACACAGATGACAGACTGAGCGTCCTCTGAGACAGGAAGTAGAATATGATGGCATCAGGACTTTTGGATGGCATCACACTGTGCCAACACACACACACGCACACCATCTGTCATCCCAAACACACACACACACACACACACACACACACACACACACACACACACACACACACACACACACACACACACACACACACTCACACACACAGACATACGCATACGCACACGGTCGCCTTGCTCTGCTTGTAGCCGTCAGCCTCCTCCAACCAGACGGTCTTTTATTTTGAAAGAACTGTTTGAAATAGGCTTTGTTTTGGTTGACATCTTTGGTGTTGTACAGTTTTCTTGTCCGTCACACTCAGTGATCGCACTCCGATCCCCCTGATCAGTTTCTGAGTTCTCGAACTCCCTAAGATCCAGCGCACCATACACCTGCCGATCGATCGGGAACCTTTTGATCGATCAGGAACTTGTTGATCGATCGGGAACCCGTCGGTCGTTCGGGGGCCCGGTAGGTGGGTGGAGCCTCTGGGACAGGAAGTATTTTCTTTAACGAAGATGTCTCCTGCGTCACTGAACCGCTTGTCGCTGAGGCTCATGGGTAATGTAGTCTTTAAAGCCAGAATGTGATCTGTCAGGTTCAGTGACTCAGGACACACTCATTAACCCCTTAATTAGCATTAATAAGAAGCATATCAATAATTAATACATGGTTTATAACAAGCTGTGATTCAAGCAGATATGAGGACATTTTTAGTGTTAATTATACTTATTAATGAATATATCTGAATTTTCTTCACACTGCTGATTAATATGCTGATATAACGTCCTCATATGTTTTGCATTATAAACACTTTAGTAAGTGTTTTACTGCTTATAAAGGCTCAGTAGAGGAGTTACATTAGTTTACAGCGTAGTAAATATTATTATAAAAATAATTCCACTTCTTATTTCAAGTTTCTTAACTATTTAGAGAAAATAATCCAAAATAATATTTATAAAAATTAAAAATATATATTTTCAAATGCTGCTGAATAAAAATACATTTCTGTTTTTATGATTTTGTATTAAATCCAGAAAGATATTTTAGATTTACACAAACAATAATTTATGTTCACAATGTATTTGTTAAATTAAATAAAAACTTAAATGTATGATTAAAAATAATGTTTCAGGACTCTACAGGTTATTTATTATTACACTGTTATATGAAAACAATAAATCTGATATTAAACTGCACTCGCAACTCTAAAAGTACTAATATTTATATATCCTTAATATCACATTAGTTATTTAAAATTCTTTCAGTTGTTTTATTTGAGTTATTTTAAACGTATTTTGTTTTAATTAATATAATATTTTATTTTATTTAAGTTATTCACATTATATTAATTAATTTGAACTCCCTGATGGTTTAAATGCTGTGACGGATCACTCTTTACACTGCCAGGAATATTTACTTTAATTTGTATTTAACTGGATTGTTGTATGATAGATATTAATATTTATTTGAAGATACTTCCTGAGCCAGAGACTCCGCCCACCGGCCCCCTGACAACCCCAGGGCATGATGGGACATGTAGTCACTGCTCCACTTCCACTGCTGATGATGTCAGTCTCTGTCTACCTCCACAAACTGTCGCCAACAGACACTGATGTCCTGTGAAAACCTCCTAACTCCTCCCAGGCCTGCCCCCACAGGCCCGCTGGAGTTAGGAGGTTTTCACGCTGCAGAAGCGATGTAGCTGCCGGTCGTCGTGGTGTAAAAATCACACGAAACACTGAAGGTCCGACAGAGCTTCACCGTTCACCGAGAACAAGAACCCGTCCTCAGCGGCGTAGCAGCCCTTCCTCACAGTTACTACTGGCTTTCAGTCAACAAGGAGTCCTGCGACAGGTTATGGTTATCTGCTGTCACAGACGACCAATATACCGGATATATAATCACCTTGTTTGATCCATTTTAGCGCCCAGCAGCAAAACCACGTTGCCGCCATTTTGGACTGAACGCTACCAGACTCCAATAAAACGTTTGCCTACAAAGAGACGGACTAAAGTGAAACTAAATTATTTTTATTCTAATGTCATTTTCTACTGAAATGGCCTTGTTAAACAATAAAATATTATAAATATAATACGCCTTTTCAGTCCAAAATGGTGGCTGGTGTCAAAATAAGAGTTTTGTCTCTGTGCTTCTATAATGTTTGGTCTGGTTTTAGTCAAACGTTCATTATCATCCCAATGACATGTTGACTCTTTATTTACACACAGCAGCATTTAAAAGTAAAAGGAAAATAACTAAATAACAAAATAAAAATCCTAAATAACTAGTTTATCACCATAAAAACAACCAGCTGACGTGGTTCATGTTGAGATAACAGCTAATGCTAACAAGCTAGTTGTTAGTTTGCTATCTCTGAATGACAGTTACAATATAATAAGACCTACAGGCTAACACTGGTGTTCAGATAGCATTAGGCTAACAGGCGCTAGCAGCGTTACTAAACATGAGTCATTTACTGCTGTTGCTAATGCTTCAGAACCACATAAGGCTAACCATTTGCTTCCCATCACTAAAATAAAGTAATGAGGACATTTCTGAGACCTACAGGGCTAATGCTAATTCTAATGCCAAAGTAGCTCATATGGCTAGCTGTTTCCTGGACAGTTAGACCATACTAAATTTAATGCTGCTGCTGATGCTAATGCTAATGCTTCAGATATGGCTAACCACAGCTTCCCACCTATAAACTTCAGACATAATCAGATTTTATCCAGGTTGTTAGAAACGTGGATCACAGGCGTTTGCGGTGAAACGTGGCATTTAAAACAAATAAAACCCATAAATATTCTTTTGAGATAATTTATTTGCTAATTTTGCTTGAAAATCAATTGATTAACATCATAGTTCCCCAGCTAGATTTCTGTCAATTGGCTAATGATTCCTGAGATAATGAGTCCAGGTTTAATCAGGATTACATTTACTTAATAAGAGCCAATAAAGTCTCTTAATATTTTGTAAAGTAAATAAATTTGTAAAATGATTTTTCAAAGATCATTTAAATTGGACTTTTCATGAATCTATTGGTTTTCTTCTTAATATCTCGTCTCTACTAATCAGGAAATGAGATAATACTGTTTCTGAATGGACGTGAAGACGGCGGAGCAGCAGTGGACGTCTCAGAGACCATCAGTGTCTCTGGAGACGTCCCTGATTCTCCAGAGACTCTCAGACCTGGACTCACCTCTGCAGGTTTTCTCAGGTCGGACAGATCCGACCTGTCGTGATTAATAATAATGCTAATAATGATAATGGTAACGTTGACAGTGGGCTGATCATTATTTCACTGTTGTGCTGAATTCAGCTTCCCGTTGCTGAGGATAAACTCTTCATCGTTCTCGGTGACGGTCGCGTTGATGCTGATGATGTGTGAAAGGTGAGCTGCACCTGCCGGATCACTTCACACCTGGATTCACTCAGTAAACACCAGAGTTCATCAGGGTGAGACGCTGCTTTGATTCGGTTATCCACTGGTGACCAGGAACAAGATGAAATGTGAATTATGAAGCTGCTCATTCAGCTGCACCCTGAACTCTTCAGTTTACTGTGTGTCTATGTGTTTAATATACAGATATATATAGAATTATGTATACAGTATGTACATATATGTAGTTCTATGAATGTTTATACACTCAGTCTTTGTTAAAACAGAAAGAATCCTCAGTAGATCTTCTGTACTCAGAATATTAATCATGTAAACAGCTGTGTGTATATGTGTGTGCAGGGGGGCCCCCGGACCCTCAGAGGGGGCCCCAGACCTTTAGAGAGGCCTGGACCGTCAGAGGGGCCCCCGGACCCTCAGAGAGGGGCCCCAGAACCTGAATCATCACATTATCCCGAGGCCCCGTGCTGTAGAGGGGCCCCTACTTAAAGTCTAGTTTTAAAGATTTTACTATATTTAGTTTATTCATGATGCATATTCATAAACAAACCTCTCACTAATCAAGTTACCATAAACTAATTATTGTCTTTGACACATAGAATATTAAATGTATATATTTATATATAGTCAGTATGTTTGTTCATAACAGTTTAACTGATTCCTTCATGTCCTCAGTTTTGTTTTGTTTTCTTAAATATTTGAAATATTATGTTGAATTCATTGTGAACTTTAAAATAAAACTTGTGTTTCTCCGTGTTCGTGCAGCTCACCCTGATATGATGATGTCATAATGTGATGTCATTATTTATTTATTTATTTTATGATTAGTTTTGGATGTAAAGCACCAATTTAACTGTTTGAGGAGGTTTTTCCTTCTGTTGTGAAGATGATAATGATGAAGATGATGATGAAGATGATGATGATGATGATGATGATGAAGATGATAATGATGAAGATGATGAAGATGATAATGATGAAGATGATGATAGATGATGATGATGATGATGATGATGAAGATGATAATGATGAAGATGATGAAGATGATAATGATGAAGATGATGAAGATGATAATGATGAAGATGATGATGAAGATGATAATGATGAAGATGATGAAGATGATGATGGTGGTGATGATGATGAAGATGATGATGAAGATGATGGTGGTGATGGTGATGATGATGAAGATGGTGATGATGATGACGATGAAGATGATGATGAAGATGATGATGGTGGTGATGATGATGATGGTGATGATGATGATGGTGATGATGATGATGGTGATGATGATGATGAAGATGATGATGGTGATGATGAAGACGATGATGGTGATGATGATGATGAAGATGATGATGGTGGTGATGATGATGGTGATGATGATGATGATGATGGTGATGATGAAGATGATGATGGTAATGATGATGATGATGTGATGATGATGATGAAGATGATGTGATGATGATGGTGATGATGAAGATGGTACTGATGATGATGATGTGATGATGATGACGAAGATGGTGGTGCTGATGATGATGATGATGATGATGTGATGATGATGAAAATGATGATGATGATGGTGATGATGAAGATGATGATGGTAATGATGATGATGATGATGATGATGATGATGATGATGAAGATGATAATGATGAAGATGATGATGAAGATGATGATGAAGATGATGATGATGATGATGATGAAGATGATGATGATGATGATGATGAAGATGATAATGATGAAGATGATGAAGATGATAATGATGAAGATGATGAAGATGATAATGATGAAGATGATGATGAAGATGATGATGAAGATGATGAAGATGATGATGAAGATGATGATGATGATGATGAAGATGATGATGAAGATGATAATGATGAAGATGATGAAGATGATGATGGTGGTGATGATGATGAAGATGATGATGAAGATGATGGTGGTGATGGTGATGATGATGAAGATGGTGATGATGATGACGATGAAGATGATGATGAAGATGATGATGGTGGTGATGATGATGAAGATGATGATGATGATGGTGATGATGATGATGAAGATGATGATGGTGATGATGAAGACGATGATGGTGATGATGATGATGAAGATGATGATGGTGGTGATGATGATGGTGATGATGATGATGATGATGGTGATGATGAAGATGATGTGATGATGATGATGAAGATGATGTGATGATGATGGTGATGATGAAGATGGTACTGATGATGATGATGTGATGATGATGATGAAGATGGTGGTGCTGATGATGATGATGATGATGATAATGTGATGATGATGATGGTGATGATGAAGATGATGATGGTAATGATGATGATGATGTGATGATGATGATGAAGATGATGAAGATGATGATGATGATGGTGGTGATGATGATGATGATGATGATGGTGATGATGAAGATGATGATGGTAATGATGATGATGGTGATGATGATGATGATGTGATGATGATGATGATGGTGATGATGGTGATGATGAAGATGATGGTAATGATGATGATGATGATGATGATGTGATGATGAAGATGATGATGATGGTGATGAAGATGATGATGGTGTGAACTGATCTGAGGTCAGTGAACAGCTGTAGACGAACAGGAAGTGATGTGATATTCCTCCGTTCTGTCTCGTGAACACTGAAACTGCAGAAGAAGAAGTTTCCCTGCGTCCTCGCACCGTCTGCAGTTTGACCTTTGACCTCTTCAGGAGTCCACATGAACTGTTGTTGTGATGTCTGTTATGCTCAGCTGTTTGATTCAGTGATCCATTAGTTGAGCTGGGAGGACACCAGTAGCACCAGTAGCACCAGTAGAACCAGTAGAACCAGTAGAACCAGTAGCACTGAGCCCACTGGTCCTGAAGACGGTGGAACGTTGTCATTTGGTTCTAATCGTTAGACATAATAAATGTTGAGTATAACTGAACAGCATCTACATCTACGACATCAACGTTTTCAGAAATAAATGAATATTTACTTCTGTTTAAACTGTTCCCTCTAACTTCTGTCCAGAACCTTTGACCAAAGAACATTTTGAACACGTAACCAGAGACTGTTTAACAACAGAACGTTTAACCAGAGAACATGTAACCAGAGACTGTTTAACAACAGAACGTTTAACCAGAGAACATGTAACCAGAGAACATGTAACCAGAGAACGTTTAACCAGAGAACATTTAACCAGAGAACATGTAACCAGAGAACATGTAACCAGAGAACATTTAACCAGAGAACATGTAACCAGAGAACATGTAACCAGAGAACATGTAACCAGAGAACGTTTAACCAGAGAACATTTAACCAGAGAACATGTAACCAGAGAACGTTTAACCAGAGAACATGTAACCAGAGAACGTTTAACCAGAGAACGTTTAACCAGAGAACATGTAACCAGAGAACGTTTAACCAGAGAACGTTTAACCAGAGAACATGTAACCAGAGAACATGTAACCAGAGAACGTTTAACCAGAGAACGTTTAACCAGAGAACATGTAACCAGAGAACATGTAACCAGAGAACGTTTAACCAGAGAACATTTAACCAGAGAACATGTAACCAGAGAACATGTAACCAGAGAACATGTAACCAGAGAACATGTTAACCAGAGAACATGTAACCAGAGAACATGTAACCAGAGAACGTTTAAGTAACCAGAAACGTTTAACCAGAGAACATGTAACCAGAGAACATGTAACCAGAGAACATGTAACCAGAGAATGTTTAACCAGAGAACATGTAACCAGAGAACATGTAACCAGAGAACATGTGACCAGAGAACGTTTAACCAGAGAACGTTTAACCAGAGAACATGTAACCAGAGAACATTTAACCAGAGAACATGTAACCAGAGAACGTTTAACCAGAGAACATGTAACCAGAGAACATTTAACCAGAGAACATGTAACCAGAGAACATTTAACCAGAGAACATTTAACCAGAGAACATGTAACCAGAGAACATGTAACCAGAGAACATGTAACCAGAGAACGTTTAACCAGAGAACATGTAACCAGAGAACATTTAACCAGAGAACATTTAACCAGAGAACATGTAACCAGAGAACATGTAACCAGAGAACATTTAACCAGAGAACGTTTAACCAGAGAACATGTAACCAGAGAACGTTTAACCAGAGAACGTTTAACCAGACAACATTTAACCAGAGAACATGTAACCAGAGAACATGTAACCAGAGAACGTTTAACCAGAGAACATGTAACCAGAGAACGTTTAACCAGAGAACATGTAACCAGAGAACATGTAACCAGAGAACGTTTAACCAGAGAACGTTTAACCAGAGAACATGTAACCAGAGAACATGTAACCAGAGAACATTTAACCAGAGAACATGTAACCAGAGAACATTTAACTAGAGAACGTTTAACCAGAGAACATTTAACCAGAGAACATGTAACCAGAGAACATTTAATCAGAGAACATGTAACCAGAGAACATGTAACCAGAGAACATTTAACCAGAGAACATGTAACCAGAGAGCATTTAACCAGAGAACATGTAACCAGAGAACATTTAACCAGAGAACATGTAACCAGAGAACATGTAAACATGTAGAACATGTAACCAGAGAACATTTAACCAGAGAACATTTAACCAGAGAACATGTAACCAGAGAACATGTAACCAGAGAACGTTTAACCAGAGAACATGTAACCAGAGAACATTTAACCAGAGAACATTTAACCAGAGAACATGTAACCAGAGAACGTTTAACCAGAGAACGTTTAACCAGAGAACATGTAACCAGAGAACATTTAACCAGAGAACATTTAATCAGAGAACATGTAACCAGAGAACGTTTAACCAGAGAACGTTTAACCAGAGAACATGTAACCAGAGAACATGTAACCAGAGAACATGTAACCAGAGAACGTTTAACCAGAGAACATGTAACCAGAGAACATGTAACCAGAGAACATTTAACCAGAGAATATGTAACCAGAGAACATGTAATCAGAGAACATTTAACCAGAGAACATGTAACCAGAGAACATTTAACCAGAGAACATTTAACCAGAGAACATGTAACCAGAGAACATGTAACCAGAGAACGTTTAACCAGAGAACATGTAACCAGAGAACGTTTAACCAGAGAATGTTTAACCAGAGAACATGTAACCAGAGAACATGTAACCAGAGAACGTTTAACCAGAGAACGTTTAACCAGAGAACGTTTAACCAGAGAACATGTAACCAGAGAACATTTAACCAGAGAACATTTAACCAGAGAACATGTAACCAGAGAACATGTAACCAGAGAACATTTAACCAGAGAACATGTAACCAGAGAGCATTTAACCAGAGAACATGTAACCAGAGAACATTTAACCAGAGAACATGTAACCAGAGAACATGTAACCAGAGAACATGTAAACATGTAGAACATGTAACCAGAGAACATTTAACCAGAGAACATTTAACCAGAGAACATGTAACCAGAGAACATGTAACCAGAGAACGTTTAACCAGAGAACATGTAACCAGAGAACATTTAACCAGAGAACATTTAACCAGAGAACATGTAACCAGAGAACGTTTAACCAGAGAACGTTTAACCAGAGAACATGTAACCAGAGAACATTTAACCAGAGAACATTTAATCAGAGAACATGTAACCAGAGAACATTTAACCAGAGAACGTTTAACCAGAGAACATGTAACCAGAGAACATGTAACCAGAGAACGTTTAACCAGAGAACATGTAACCAGAGAACATGTAACCAGAGAACATTTAACCAGAGAACGTGTAACCAGAGAACATGTAATCAGAGAACGTTTAACCAGAGAACATTTAACCAGAGAACATGTAACCAGAGAACATTTAACCAGAGAACATTTAACCAGAGAACATGTAACCAGAGAACATTTAACCAGAGAACATGTAACCAGAGAACGTTTAACCAGAGAACATGTAACCAGAGAACGTTTAACCAGAGAACGTTTAACCAGAGAACATGTAACCAGAGAACATGTAACCAGAGAACGTTTAACCAGAGAACGTTTAACCAGAGAACATGTAACCGGAGAACATGTAACCAGAGAACGTTTAACCAGAGAACGTTTAACCAGAGAACATTTAACCAGAGAACATGTAACCAGAGAACATTTAACCAGAGAACGTTTAACCAGAGAACATGTAACCATCATCTTCATCTTCAACCGCTTATCCGGGGTCGGGTCGCGGGGGCAACAGATCCAGCAGGGGACCCCAAACTTCCCTTTCCCGGGCCACATTAACCAGCTCTGACTGGGGGATCCCGAGGCGTTCCCAGGCCAGTGTGGAGATATAATCTCTCCATCTAGTCCTGGGTCGTCCCCGGGGTCTCCTCCCAGCTGGTCGTGCCTGGAACACCTCCCTAGGGAGGCGCCCAGGAGGCATCCTTACCAGATGCCCGAACCACCTCAACTGGCTCCTTTCAACGCAAAGAAGCAGCGGCTCTACTCCGAGTCCCTCACGGATGACTGAGCTTCTCACCTTATCTCTAAGGGAGATGCCAGCCACCCTCCTGAGAAAACCCATTTCGGCCGCTTATACTCGCGATCTAGTTCTTTCGGTCATGACCCAGCCCTCATGACCATAGGTGAGAGTAGGCACGAAGATTGACCGGTAGATAGAGAGCTTTGCCTTCCGGCTCAACTCTCTCTTCGTCACAACGGTGCGGTACAGCGACTGCAATACCGCCCCCGCTGCTCCGATTCTCCGGCCAATCTCACGTTCCATTGTTCCCTCACTCGTGAACAAGGCCCCGAGGTACTTGAACTCCTTCACTTGGGGTAAAGACTCATTTCCTACCTGAAGTAGACAATCCATCGGTTTCCTGCTGAGAACCATGGCCTCCGATTTAGAGGTGCTGGTCCTCATCCCAACTGCTTCACACTCGGCTGCGAACCGATCCAGTGAGCGCTGGAGGTCACAGACTGATGATGCCAGCAGAACCACATCATCTGCAAAAAGCAGCGATGAGATCCTCAGCACACCAATCTGCAAACCCTCCTCCCCCCGACTACGCCTCAATATCCTGTCCATGAATATCACGAACAGGATTGGAGACAAGGCGCAACCCTGGCGAAGGCCAACGCCCACCGGAAACGAGTCCGACTTACTGCCGAGAACCCGGATGCAGCTCTCGCTTTGGGAGTACAGGGATTGGATGGCCCTGAGAAGTGACCCCCTCACCCCATACTCCCGCAGCACCTCCCACAGTATACCCCGGGGGACCCGATCGTACGCCTTCTCCAAGTCTACAAAACACATGTAGACTGGATGGGCATACTCCCAGGCCCCCTCAAGGATCCTTGTGAGAGTGAAGAGCTGGTCCGTTGTTCCACGGTCAGGACGAAATCCGCATTGTTCCTCTTCAATCTGAGGTTCGACTATCGGCCGGACCCTCCTATCCAGCACCCTAGAGTAGACTTTACCAGGGAGGCTGAGTAGTGTGATACCCCTGTAATTGGCACACACTCTCTGGTCCCCCTTTTTGAACAGGGGAACCACCACCCCGGTCTGCCACTCTTTAGGCACTGTCCCCGACTTCCACGCAATGTTGAAGAGGCGTGTCATCCACGACAGCCCCTCCACACCCAGAGCCTTCAGCATTTCTGGGCGAATCTCGTCAATCCCCGGGGCCTTGCCACTGCGGAGCTGTTTAACTACCTCAGTGGCTTCCCCTAGGGAAATTGACGACGATCCCCCATCAGCTTCCAGCTCTGCCTCTACAAGAGAGGGCGTATCAGTCGGGTTCAGGAGTTCCTCAAAGTGCTCCTTCCATCGCCCGGTTACCTCCTCAGTTGAGGTCAACAGTGTCCCATCCTTACTGTACACAGCTTGGATGGTTCCCCGTTTCCCCCTCCTGAGGTGCCGGACAGTTTTCCAGAAGCACCTTGGTGCCGACCGAAAGTCCTTCTCCATCGCTGCTCCGAACTCCTCCCACACCCGCTGCTTTGCCTCCTTTACGGCAGCGGCTGCCGCCCCACGGGCCCGTCGGTACCTTGCAACTGCCTCCGGAGTCCTCCAAGATAACATATCCCGGAAGGACTCCTTCTTCAGTCGGACAGCTTCCCTGACCACCGGTGTCCACCACGGTGTTCGAGGGTTACCGCCCCTTAAGGCACCTAAGACCCGCAGGCCACAGCTCACCGCCGCAGCTTCAGCAATGGAAGCTTTGAACATCGCCCACTCAGGTTCAATGCCCCCAGCCTCCACAGGAATGCTAGAAAAGCTCCGCCGGAGGTGTGAGTTGAAGATCTCTCGGATAGGGGCCTCCTCCAGACGTTCCCAGTTCACCCGCACTACACGTTTGGGTTTACCAGGTCTATCCAGAGTCTTCCCCCACCCTCTGATCCAACTCACCACCAGATGGTGATCAGTTGACAGCTCTGCCCCTCTCTTCACCCGACTGTCCAAAACATGCGGCCTCAGATCAGATGATACGATCACAAAATCGATCATCGATCTTCGGCCTAGGGTGCTCTGGTACCAAGTACACTTATGAGCATCCTTATGTTCGAACATGGTATTTGTTATGGATAATCCATGACTAGCACAGAAATCCAATAACAAATGACCGCTCCGGTTCAGATCAGGTAGGCCATTCCTCCCAATCACGCCTCTCCAGGTACCTCCATCGTTGCCCACGTGTGCGTTGAAGTCCCCCAGCAGAACAATGGAGTCCCCTACTGGGGCCCCATACAGGACTCCATTCAGGGTCTCCAAGAAGGTCGAATACTCTGAACTGCTGTTCGGTGCATATGCACAGACAACAGTCAGAGTTTTCCCCCCCACAACCCAAAGGCGCAGGGAGGCGACCCTCTCGTTCACCGGGGTAAACCCCAACGTAGCAGCACTCAACCGGGGATTTGTGAGTATCCCCACACCCGCTTGGCGCCTCACACCCTGGGCAACTCCAGAGAAGAATAGAGTCCAACCCCTATCCAGGAGAACGGTTCCAGAGCCGAGGCTGTGCGTAGAGGTAAGCCCCACCAGATCTAACTGATAGCGCTCCACCTCCCGCACAAGCTCCGGCTCTTTCCCCCACAGAGAGGTGACGTTCCACGTCCCCAGAGCCAGCCTCTGCCGCCCAGGTCTGGTCCGTCGCAGTCCCTGGCTTTCACTGCCACCCATATGGCAGTGCACCCGACCCCAGCGGTTCCTCCTGCGGGTGGTGGGCCCACAGGATGGAGAGGAGGGGGTCTCCATGGCAAGCCCGGCCACCAGGCGCTCGCTCACGGGCCCTCCATCTGGGCCTGGCTCCAGATGGGGGCCCCGGGCTTCCTCCGGGCCGGGTCACTCCTCCTCTTCCTCGGTTATTCATGGGGATTTTGAACCATTCTTTGTCTGGCCCCTCACCTGAGACCAATTTGCCATGGGAGACCCTACCAGGAGCACTAGGCTCCAGACAACACAGCCCTCAGGTTCATAGGGACACACAAACCTCTCCACCACGTTAAGGTGATGGTTCCCGGAGAGGAACATGTAACCAGAGAACGTTTAACCAGAGAACATGTAACCAGAGAACATTTAACCAGAGAACATGTAACCAGAGAACATGTAACCAGAGAACGTTTAACCAGAGAACATTTAACCAGAGAACATGTAACCAGAGAACATTTAACCAGAGAACATGTAACCAGAGAACATTTAATCAGAGAACATTTAACCAGAGAACATGTAACCAGAGAACATGTAACCAGAGAACATGTAACCAGAGAACGTTTAACTAGAGAACGTTTAACCAGAGAACATTTAACCAGAGAACATGTAACCAGAGAACATTTAACCAGAGAACATGTAACCAGAGAACATTTAACCAGAGAACATGTAACCAGAGAACATTTAACCAGAGAACATGTAACCAGAGAACGTTTAACCAGAGAACATGTAACCAGAGAACATTTAACCAGAGAACATGTAACCAGAGAACGTTTAACCAGAGAACGTTTAACCAGAGAACATGTAACCAGAGAACATGTAACCAGAGAACGTTTAACCAGAGAACATGTAACCAGAGAACATGTAACCAGAGAACATGTAACCAGAGAACGTTTAACCAGAGAACATGTAACCAGAGAACATTTAACCAGAGAACATTTAACACCCCCCCCCCCCCCCCCCCCCGGAGGACGCTGGGGGGGGGGGACTGAGAGAGAGAGAGGATGGAGATAGAGGACGGAGAGAGAGAGGACAGAGGACGGAGAGAGAGAGGACAGAGAGAGAGAGAGAGGATGGAGAGAGAGAGAGATGACAGAGAGAGAGAGAGAGGACGGAGAGAGAGAGAGAGAGGACAGAGAGAGAGAGAGGACGGAGAGAGAGAGAGAGGACGGAGAGAGAGAGAGAGGACAGAGAGAGGACAGAGAGAGAGAGAGGACGGAGAGAGAGAGAGAGAGAGGACGGAGAGAGAGAGAGAGAGAGGAGAGAGAGAGAGAGAGAGAGAGAGGACGGAGAGAGGACGGAGACAGCAGACATGTTGTTAAGCTGCAGCAGCAGACCAGCAGGAGCCTCTAACCCTCCATTACGGCTCTATTTGTGTCTCTGGGTTTGTCCCACTGTCTCCGTCTGAAGTGGTGACACAAACCGCAGAGGACGCTCACTGTTTTAACCTTTACTACACCAGGGGTTACACAGGCCGAACAGCAGGGGTTACACAGGCCCCGAACACCAGGGGTTACACAGGCCGAACACCAGGGGTTACACAGGCCGAACAGCAGGGGTTACACAGGCCCCGAACACCAGGGGTTACACAGGCCGAACACCAGGGGTTACACAGGCCGAACAGCAGGGGTTACACAGGCCCCGAACACCAGGGGTTACACAGGCCGAACAGCAGGGGTTACACAGGCCGAACAGCAGGGGTTACACAGGCCGAACAGCAGGGGTTACACAGGCCCCGAACACCAGGGGTTACACAGGCCGAACACCAGGGGTTACACAGGCCCCGAACACCAGGGGTTACACAGGCCGAACACCAGGGGTTACACAGGCCGAACACCAGGGGTTACACAGGCCGAACAGCAGGGGTTCCACCTGTAGGGATAAAGACACCTGGATACAGCTGTCCCCATAGACACTGGCTGCTGTTAGCAGAAGGCTAAACTATTAGCATCCCTTTCTCTCCATCCAAATAATCTCAAGACCCCTGAAACCTCATTGACCCCGACACCTCCAGACCTCCAGGAACCTCCTTAAATATAGTCCAGGAGTCCTCAGTGATCCTGATCCTTGAGGAATTTCCTTGAAGAGTTCTCTGGAGACCAGGAGGACGTCAAGGACCTCCAGACCTCCCTGTAAAAGAGACCTGGGACCTCCTGAAGGAGTCTGAGAACCTGATGAGTTTAACAGCTGGCCCTTCTGAACCAAGACCGCTGCACTTTCAAAATAAAAGCTGAAATATGTCAAGGTTTTGTTAAGTAGGCCTACATTTAATAATGTCACTGAGTGAAAGACTGAGTATAAAGTAAATAAGATAACAGAAAACAATCCAAAGTCAAGTATGAACATTAAATCTAAAATATTATAAAATGTAAATATAATTTCTGGTGTTGATTCAAGTGATTCAGAGGTGTGTGAGCTGGTCTGGTCTGGTCTGAGACTAGTCAGAACAGAGACCACCACAGCAGTTTATCAGGATTATAAGGGCAGTGATGTAACACACAGCTAGTGTTAAGCTGCAGTGGAGGGACTCGGGACGAGGCTGATCCGGATCACACTGACATCAGGTCTGTAAGACAGGAGGACTGCTGTTTGTCAGGTCTTTATTTTGAAGGATGAGACCGGACGTTGGTGGTTTTATTGTGGTGGGGTGACGACGGTGTCTCGTGCCTGTGTGCGGAGGAGCAGCGCGAGCAGCTCAGCTGTTTGAACTCGGTCCACCGGTCCAGGTCTGCTTCTACTGGACCTGCTGCAACTCGGACCGACCTCTACCGACTCCTACCGAGTCCCCCCGCTGGTACCCTTCCCGGTCTTCGGGTCCCAGAGGACTATGAGTGTCGGGTTTTAAAGTCTCTGCCGGTTCTGGTTCTGAGTTGTTGTGTCGCGCTGAACCAGAGACGAACCGGGACGACCCGGAACCACCCGTCCGGTCCCGGTAACGGTGTTTGGACCCTAACGGATCTTCCGGACCGGGTCAAGATGAGAGGACTGGTTCTCCTGAGTCTCTGTCTGAACCTCCACATATGCCGGGCCCTCCCCAACCAGCTACCCGCCCTCAGCACCGAGCCGCCGGCCCGCTCCTCCCTCAACAACCCGCTGCTGCACGAGGAGCTGGGAGGCGGGACCGGGACCGGGACTGGGACCGGCTGCGGACCGTGTGAGCCGGACCTGTGCCCTGAAACAAGGGGCTGCCGGGCGGGTCTGGTGCTGGACCCCTGCGGCTGCTGTAAGGAGTGCGCGAACCTGGAGGGTCAAGCCTGCGACCCGGGGGACCGGAGCGTCCTCTATGGGCTCTGCGGGACCGGGCTGCGGTGCCAGGCGGACCTGCGGCCCGCAGGAGGAGGAGGAAGAGAAGAGGATGAAGAAGAGGAGGAGGTGTGTGTGTGTGAGGACCAGGACCCGGTCTGTGGTTCTGATGGAGTCACCTACATGAACATGTGCCAGTTCAGAGAGACCGCTTTCTCGAGACCAGAACTCAAGACCAGAGGGAGGGGGCCTTGTAAAACCGGTAGGACGCCTGCCTGCCTGCCTGTCTGTCTGTCTGTCCTCGGACTCATTTTCAGGTCCTATTACTATTATTAATAATTTGAACATTATTTTGAAAAATACAGTCCTCCACTTCCAGGGTCTTTTACTTTGTAAAACCTCTCAATGAATCCAGTAACATGTCTGATTTCCAGCAGGTCTGTAGTCAGAGATCCTGAAGTCAAATCTATCAGGATCATTGTCAGGAATTATTGATTACAGTTCTCTCTCTCTCTGTCTCTCTCTCTCTCTCTCTCTCTCTCTCTCTCTCTCTCTCTCTCTCTCTGTCTCTGTCTCTCTCTCTCTCTCTGTCTCTGTCTCCCCTCTCTCTCTCTCTGTCTCTGTCTCTCTCTCTCTCTGTCTCTCTCTGTCTGTCTCTGTCTCTCTCTCTCTCTCTCTCTCTGTCTCTGTCTCTCTCTCTCCCTCTCTCTCTCTCTGTCTCTCTCTTCTGTCTCTGTCTCTCTCTCTCTCTCTTCTCTGTCTCTCTCTCTCCCTCCCTCTCTCTCTGTCTCTCTCTGTCTCTCTCTCTCTCTCCTCTCTCTCTCTCTCTGTCTCTCTCTGTCTCTGTCTCTCTCCCTCTCTCTCTCTCTGTCTCTCTCTCTCTCTCTCTCTCTCTGTCTCTCTCCCTCTCTCTCTCTCTGTCTCTGTCTCTCTCTCTCTCTGTCTCTCTCTGTCTGTCTCTGTCTCTCTCTCTCTCTCTCTCTCTCTCTGTCTCTGTCTCTCTCTCTCCCTCCCTCTCTCTCTGTCTCTCTCTGTCTCTGTCTCTCTCTCTCTCTCTCTCTCTCTCTGTCTCTCTCTGTCTCTGTCTCTCTCCCTCTCTCTCTCTCTCTCTCTCTCTCTCTCTCTCTCTCTCTCTCTCTCTCTCTCCCTCTCTCTCTCTCTCTCTCTGTCTCTCTCCCTCTCTCTCTCTCTCTCTCTGTCTCTGTCTCTCTCTCTCTGTCTCTGTCTCTCTCTCTCTGTCTCTGTCTCTGTCTCTCTCCCCCCCCCCCCCCTCCCCTGTAGACCAATAGAAATGAGTACAGTGTCCATCGTTGTGTCTGTGGTCAGTTGTCCAGCTCACCTTCAGGTGTCAGTGAGTGTCTCTGTCCGTCCATCAGTCCCCATCATTAAGGTCCCCCCCTCAGCCAGGTCAACAGGACAGGAAGCAGCCTGGCGTTCCTCTGTGAGGTCTTTGCGTTCCCGATGGCGCTGGTCGAGTGGAGGAAGGAGGGCCGAGACGTCGTCCTGCCCGGAGACGACCCCCATATCTCGGTCCAGGTGAGACGCGCCGGCCAATCGGAGCGCAGGAACGGTTGCCCTTCGGTCCGATCACCTGTCTGTCTCTCCGTCCTCAGTCTCGTGGCGGTCCTCAGAAATACGAGCTCTCCAGTTGGCTACAGATTGAGGGGGCGGGGCCAGAGGACTCTGGAACCTATCGCTGCATCGCTCGTAACAACATGGGGTCGGTGTCGGCCTCCGCCGTACTGGGAGTGCTGGGAGCAGGTGAGACCTTCAAAGGCTGGTCTTCAGCATGGGAAAAAAGGCTGCTGGCAGACTGTCAATTCACAGTGAACCTGTCTGTCTACTTCTCTGCCTGTCTGTCTGTCTGTCTGCCTGCCTGTCTGTCTGCCTGTCTGTCTGTCTCTCTGCCTGTCTCTCTGCCTGCCTGCCTGTCTGTCTGTCTGCCTGTCTGTCTGCCTGCCTGCCTGCCTGCCTGCCTGTCTGTCTGCCTGCCCTGTCTGTCTGTCTGTCTGTCTGCCTGCCTGCCTGCCTGTCTGTCTGCCTGCCTGTCTCCCCCTGTCTGCCTGCCTGCCTGTCTGCCTGCCTGCCTGTCTGTCTGTCTGTCTGCCTGCCTGCCTGCCTGCCTGCCTGCCTGTCTGTCTGCCTGTCTGTTGGTCTGACTGTCTGTCTGCCTGCCTGTCTGTCTGCCTGTCTGCCTGCCTGTCTGTCTGTCTGCTGGTCTGACTGTCTGCCTGTCTGTCTGCCTGCCTGCCTGCCTTTCTGCCTGTCTGTCTGCCTGTCTACCTGTCTGTCTGTCTGTCTGCCTGCCTGCCTGTCTGCCTGTCTGTCTGCCTGTCTACCTGTCTGCCTGCCTGCCTGCCTGTCTGTGTGTCTGCCTGTCTGCCTGCCTGTCTGTCTGTCTGCCTGTCTGTCTGCCTGCCTGCCTGCCTTTCTGCCTGTCTGTCTGCCTGTCTACCTGTCTGTCTGTCTGTCTGCCTGCCTGTCTGCCTGCCTGTCTGCCTGCCTGTCTGCCTGCCTGTCTGCCTGTCTACCTGTCTGCCTGCCTGCCTGCCTGCTTGCCTGTCTGCCTGTCTGTCTGTCTGTTGGTCTGACTGTCTGTCTGTGTGTCTGCCTGTCTGTCTGCCTGCCGGTCTGACTGTCTGTCTGTCTGCCTGCCTGCCTGTCTGCCTGCCTGTCTGTCTGTCTGCTGGTCTGACTGTCTGCCTGTCTGTCTGCCTGCCTGCCTGCCTTTCTGCCTGTCTGTCTGCCTGTCTACCTGTCTGTCTGTCTGTCTGCCTGCCTGCCTGTCTGTCTGCCTGCCTGTCAGCCTGTCTGTCTGCCTGTCTACCTGTCTGCCTGCCTGCCTGCCTGCTTGCCTGTCTGCCTGTCTGTCTGTCTGTTGGTCTGACTGTCTGTCTGTGTGTCTGCCTGTCTGTCTGCCTGTCTGCCTGCCGGTCTGACTGTCTGTCTGTCTGTCTGTCTGCCTGCCTGTCTGCCTGCCTGTCTGTCTGTCTGCTGGTCTGACTGTCTGCCTGTCTGTCTGCCTGCCTGCCTGCCTTTCTGCCTGTCTGTCTGTCTGCCTGTCTACCTGTCTGTCTGTCTGTCTGTCTGCCTGCCTGCCTGCCTGCCTGTCTGCCTGCCTGTCTGCCTGTCTGTGTGTCTGCCTGCCTGCCTGCCTGCTTGCCTGTCTGCCTGTCTGTCTGTCTGTTGGTCTGACTGTCTGTCTGTGTGTCTGCCTGTCTGTCTGCCTGTCTACCTGTCTGCCTGCCTGCCTGCCTGCTTGCCTGTCTGTCTGTCTGTTGGTCTGACTGTCTGCCTGTCTGTCTGCCTGTCTGTCTGCCTGTCTGCCTGCCGGTCTGACTGTCTGTCTGTCTGCCTGCCTGTCTGACTGTCTGTCTGTCTGCCTGCCTGCCTGCCTGCCTGTCTGTCTGTCTGTCTGTCTGCCGGTCTGACTGTCTGCCTGTCTGTCTGCCAGAGGAGCTGTCGTCTTACCTGGCCAATAGCGTGTCAGAGATGAAGCAGCTGATGGACGCCACAGACTACGACCGGGACTTCTACTGACCCACGTGTGACATCACTTCCTGTGAATGCTGATTGGACATCAGAGACTCTGACAATTCAGATGATCACCAGGCCAGTTTGTTTATACGCTAAAACATATTAAAATATTATTATTATTGTTGTTGTTGTTCTTCTTCCTCTTCTCATAGTTATTGGTGTTATTATTATTGGTATTATTATTATTAGTTATATATATATATTATTGTTGTTGTTGTTGTTGTTGTTGTTTTTGTCATCATCTCTGTGTATCCAACGGTACTCTGACATCACAGCGGGGGGGCGGTCTGGAGTCTCAGCATGTTGAACGTGTTGTTGATGTCGCAGGTTCGAGCCCGAGTCTCCCTTCACAATAAAAGCTTCAGTAACAAACTGCTGCTTGTGTTTCACATCACTGACAGTCTGAACTACAGACAGGAAGTTCTGCCTGGCTATGGAGGACCAAACCTGCCAGAATTAAACATAAATGAATAAATAAATAAATACATAAATAAATAAATACATCCTTAAACACATGAAGAAATAAATATATACATTTAAAAATTTAACATTTTGCAAAATAATTACATAATTACAAAAATCCAAACATTAAAAATCCAAAAAATAAATCCATAAATGAAAATATATGCAAAAATAATTTTAAAGAATCCAAAAAATGAATAAAGAGATTAGGATAAACAGAAAAGTAAATAAATTATAAATGAATTAATATAACAGTAAATAAATAAACTAATTAAAACAAATATCAATTTCTGACACGTTTTATCATTAATTATTGACAACATTTATTTTTATTGCTATTTTTTGATGGCATGTATTTATTTATTTATTTATAATTTTTCATTTTAGAAGGGTCAGTCCTCCATACCAGCAACATCTGCTTGGGGGCAGCAGTAGCTCAGTCTGTAGGGAGTTGGCTTGGGAACCGGAGGGTCACCGGTTCAAGTCCCGACATGGACCAAAAACTGAGTGTGAACTGGTAGCTGGAGAGGTGCCAGTTTACCTCTTGGGCACTGCCGAGGTGCCCCTGAGCAAGGCACCAAACCCCCAACTGCTCGGGGCGCTTGTCAGGAGCAGCCCCCACTCTGACATCTCTCCATTAATGCATGTATGTCGGTCCTGTTTGTGCATGTGTGTGTTAACAAAGAGTGTAAATTGAATTTCCCCTAGTGGGACTAATAAAGGTAGATCTTCTTCTTCTTCTTCTTCTTCTTGTAAAGGAGGAAACCTCCCTCTCTCTCTCTCTCTCCCTCCCTCTCTCTCTCTCTCCCTCTCTCTCTCTCCCTCCCTCTCCCTCCCTCCCTCTCTCTCTCCCTCTCTCTCCCTCTTCCTCTCTCTCTCTCTCTCCCTCCCTCTCTCTCCCTCTTCCTCTCTCTCTCCCTCCCTCCCTCTCTCTCTCTCTCTCTCTCTCTCTCTGTCCCTCTCCCTCCTGTCTGTTGTAGAAGCAGGACTTCCTTTGAGTGTTAGAGCCAGGACCAGGACCAGAGCTGGTCCTCCATTAACTGACTCCACCCTTTCTGGGGGGGGGGGCATACTACACATACTAGACATACTTCAGACTCAGCTTCTCTGATGAAAAACACATTTAACTAAAGTGTGTGTGTGTGTGTGTGTTTGTGAGGATTAGGGGAGCTCAAAATATGGGATTATTTTCTGTCTATTTGTGTTTCTTTAATAAATATGTGTAGTAAAGCGAGGTAGACTATTACTAGATATAGTTATATTGATATAATGATATCACCTCCGTTGTTATATGTTGGTTCCTTAGTTGTGAAAGAAAAAAAGGTCACAGAAATTTAAGTGAAAGTAGACATTCTTTTTAACATTTAAAAATGAATAAAAGGGGAAAGCGTGGTCTTAACTTAGTTTTAGTGAGACCTTTGAGGCGTCCTGCCTAATCGTTTGTGGTGGCCTCGGCTAGCAGGTCTTTGGCCCGCTCCTCATAGATAACTGTGGTGGTTAGGTGTGAAGGCGCATGTTTAGAGATGCAGGAGGCTGAGCTAGGGTCAGTTAGTTAGTTGTTGTTGTTGTTGTTAGTTTATTGTAAGTGTGGAAATTTGTTTGGTTATATAAGCAAAACACGAGGTAAAAAAGGAAAGGGAAAAAGCAAGAGGTTAACGAGACTGCTGTATTTGTGAGTATGGCGTAGGAATAAAAAGTTTCTAAAGATGTTACGTTAGTTGGTACTTTATACCGTTACGGAGGGGAGCAGTTCAAACTCCCCGAGAGTGGATGGGAAGAATCGTTTGCTATCTGAATAGCTTTTTTCCAGATACTTCATATAGAAGAAGAAGAGAAGAAGAAGAAGAGAAGAAGAAGAAGAAGAAGATATTCCTTCATTAGTCCCACGAGGGGAAATTCAATGTTTTCACTCTGTTGTTAACTTATACACGGTACATGCAGACCTGACACACACATGCAAAAATGAAAATGGAGAGGTGTAGAGTGGGGGGGCTGCTCCTGACAAGCGCGAGAGTTGGGGGTTTGGTGCCTGCTCAGGGGCACCTCGGCAGTGCCCAAGAGGTAACTGGCACCTCTCGCTCCGTTACACTAGTTCTTGGTCCTGTCGGGACTTGACCGGTGACCCTCCGGTTCCCGCCACTCTTCTGGTCTGCCCCCCCAAATAAATTGATGTTTTGGATGGTGGGAGGAAGCCGGAGTACCCGGAGAAAACCCTGCTTAACGGGGAGAAATACAAACCCACAAGAAGAGTCCCAGCCGGAATGCCTGCGACCCTCTGGGAGGTGACGCGCTACCCTGCCCCGTGGCCTTATATGTTTTTGTTTTCGATTTTTTGGGTGCTTATTTTGTGTCTTTGTTTTTCCTTTTACATTTAGATTGCCAAACCAAATAGAGGCCCCTTGGTAGTCCCATAGTCCCATAGTCCCCTGTCCCCGCCGTTGGTGTTTGTGTGTGTGTTTGGGTTTGTCCTGCTGCAGGACCCAGGACCTGAAACTGAGACCGCTTTCTGACACTGGCCGGCACATTTCTCTCTAGACCCCTCGTGTCTTGAGATTTATTGGCCTGCCAGATTAGGACCCCTGATCCAGATGCAGCCCAGCAGCCCAGAACATAGCAGAGCTCCTCCATGTTTCACAGTGGGCCAGTGTTGTTTCTGGATGGGCTTCATGTTTCCGTCTGTGGACACAGAGCTGTGCCTCGGCAGAACGTCCATCTGTGTCTCATCTGTCCAGAGGCGTCCTCCCGTATTATCCGTCTCATTGTCTGTCCACGTCCAGGGAGGTTGGCTACAGTCCCGTGGATCTTAAATTTCTGAATAATATCTGAATAATGTGTGTAACTGTAGTCACAGGACCATCAGGCTGCTTGGAGATGGTCTAAGCCGCTCCTTTAACATGCTGGTCTGTATTGTCTTTCTGATCTCCTGAGACAGCTCTGTCCTTTGCTTCCTCTGGTCCATGGTGAGTGTGGTACAAACAGCCCAGTGACTACTACAATAACGGTGACCAAATGATACAACATGAGCAAACGGGACAAATGCAAATAAATAAATAAATAAACAAACAAACAAACGAATAAATAAATAAATAAATAACAGAGAATCTGAATCCAGGGCAAAGAATGAAACGCATCAAGTGAACGCAGCGCTGTGGCGGTTATTAGTAGGTATATATATCCTCAGTCTACAACTTCAGTCTACATCCTCAGTCTACATCCTCATTCTACATCCTCAGTCTACAGCTTCAGTCTACATCCTCAGTCTACATCCTCAGTCTACATCCTCATTCTACATCCTCAGTCTACAGCTTCAGTCTACATCCTCAGTCTACATCCTCATTCTACATCCTCAGTCTACATCCTCAGTCTACAGCTTCAGTCTACATCCTCATTCTACATCCTCAGTCTACATCCTCAGTCTACATCCTCATTCTACATCCTCAGTCTACATCCTCAGTCTACATCCTCAGTCTACATCCTCATTCTACATCCTCAGTCTACATCCTCAGTCTACATCCTCAGTCTACAGCTTCAGTCTACATCCTCAGTCTACATCCTCAGTCTACATCCTCAGTCTACAGCTTCAGTCTACATCCTCAGTCTCATCCTCATTCTACATCCTCAGTCTACAGCTTCAGTCTACATCCTCAGTCTACATCCTCAGTCTACAGCTTCAGTCTACATCCTCAGTCTACAGCTTCAGTCTACATCCTCATTCTACATCCTCAGTCTACATCCTCATTCTACATCCTCAGTCTACATCCTCAGTCTACAGCTTCAGTCTACATCCTCAGTCTCATCCTCAGTCTACATCCTCATTCTACATCCTCATTCTACAGCTTCAGTCTACATCCTCAGTCTACATCCTCATTCTACATCCTCAGTCTACAGCTTCAGTCTACATCCTCAGTCTACATCCTCAGTCTACATCCTCATCCTTGGGGGCGGCAGTAGCTCAGTCTGTAGGGAGTTGGCTTGGGAACCGGAGGGTCACCGGTTCAAGTCCCGACATGGACCAAGAACTGAGTGTGAACTGGTAGCTGGAGAGGTGCCAGTTTACCTCTTGGGCACTGCCGAGGTGCCCCTGAGCAAGGCACCAAACCCCCAACTGCTCGGGGCGCTTGTCAGGAGCAGCCCCCTCACTCTGACATCTCTCCATTAATGCATGTATGTGTGTTTCGGGTCTGCATGTACTGTGTATAAGTTAACAAACAGAGTGTAAAAGTTGAATTTCCCCTCGCGGGACTAATAAAGGTAGATCTTCTTCTTCTTCTTCTTCATTCTACATCCTCAGTCTACATCCTCATTCTACATCCTAAATCTACATCCTCAGTCTACATCCTCAGTCTACATCCTCAGTCTACAGCTTCAGTCTACATCCTCAGTCTACATCCTCATTCTACATCCTCAGTCTACAGCTTCAGTCTACAGCTTCAGTCTACAGCTTCAGTCTACATCCTCAGTCTACATCCTCAGTCTACAGCTTCAGTCTACATCCTCAGTCTACATCCTCATTCTACATCCTCAGTCTACAGCTTCAGTCTACATCCTCAGTCTACATCCTCATTCTACATCCTCAGTCTAAATCCTCATTCTACATCCTCAGTCTACATCCTCATTCTACATCCTCAGTCTACATCCTCATTCTACATCCTCATTCTACAGCTTCAGTCTACATCCTCAGTCTACATCCTCAGTCTACATCCTCATTCTACATCCTAAATCTACATCCTCAGTCTACATCCTCATTCTACATCCTCATTCTACATCCTCAGTCTACATCCTCAGTCTACAGCTTCAGTCTACATCCTCAGTCTACATCCTCATTCTACAGCTTCAGTCTACATCCTCAGTCTACATCCTCATTCTACATCCTCAGTCTACAGCTTCAGTCTACAGCTTCAGTCTACATCCTCAGTCTACATCCTCAGTCTACAGCTTCAGTCTACATCCTCAGTCTACAGCTTCAGTCTACATCCTCAGTCTACAGCTTCAGTCTACATCCTCAGTCTACATCCTCAGTCTACAGCTTCAGTCTACAGCTTCAGTCTACATCCTCAGTCTACATCCTCAGTCTACATCCTCATTCTACATCCTCAGTCTACAGCTTCAGTCTACATCCTCAGTCTACATCCTCAGTCTAAATCCTCATTCTACATCCTCAGTCTACATCCTCATTCTACATCCTCATTCTACATCCTCAGTCTAAATCCTCATTCTACATCCTCAGTCTACATCCTCATTCTACATCCTCAGTCTACATCCTCATTCTACATCCTCATTCTACATCCTCAGTCTAAATCCTCATTCTACATCCTCAGTCTACAACTTCAGTCTATTATATTAGATTATATTAGATGTTATTAGATGTTATTAGATGTTATTAGATGTTATTAGATTATATTAGATGTTATTAGATGTTATTAGATTATAATAGATGTTATTAGATGTTATTAGATGTTATTAGATTATATTAGATGTTATTAGATTATATTAGATTATATTAGATGTTATTAGATTATATTAGATGTTATTAGATTATATTAGATGTTATTAGATGTTATTAGATTATATTAGATGTTATTAGATGTTATTAGATTATATTAGATGTTATTAGATGTTATTAGATTATATTAGATGTTATTAGATGTTATTAGATTATATTAGATGTTATTAGATTATATTAGATGTTATTAGATGTTATTAGATTATATTAGATGTTATTAGATTATATTAGATTATATTAGATGTTATTAGATTATATTAGATTATATTAGATGTTATTAGATGTTATTAGATTATATTAGATTATATTAGATTATATTAGATGTTATTAGATGTTATTAGATTATATTAGATGTTATTAGATGTTATTAGATTATATTAGATGTTATTAGATGTTATTAGATTATATTAGATTATATTAGATGTTATTAGATTATATTAGATGTTATTAGATTATATTAGATTATATTAGATTATATTAGATGTTATTAGATGTTATTAGATTATATTAGATTATATTAGATGTTATTAGATGTTATTAGATGTTATTAGATTATATTAGATGTTATTAGATTATATTAGATGTTATTAGATTATATTAGATGTTATTATTAGATGTGGTCTAATGGTGTGGGGATATTTTCTTGGCCCCCTTCGGCCCCCTTAGTCCCAGCTGAGCCTGGTTTAAATGCTGCAGCCTCCCTGAGTATCGGTGCTGACCGGGTCCATCCCTTTAAGACCACGGTGGACCATCTTGGACCATCTTCTGATGCTGCTCCCAGCAGGATGATGCTCCAGGTCACAGAGCTCAGATCGTCTCAAACTGGTTTCCTGAGTTCACTGTCCTCCAGCGGCCTCCACAGGCTCCAGATCTCAGTCCAGCAGATCAGCTCTGGGATGTGGTGGAGATTCACATCACAGATCTGCAGCGTCATGTCGATGTGGACCAGAACCTCTGAGGAACGTTTCCACCAGCTGGTGGAAAGTAGGACACCAAGAACTGAGGCGGTTCTGAAGGCACCAGGGGGTCCCACCTTTTACCAGCAAGGTGTACCTAATTATGTGGCCGGTGAGTGTGTCGTGGTGTCGGGCGGATCTCGGTGGTTCGTCCTCCCGGCCAGCAGGAGGCGGCAGGGCCGCTCACAGACAAGCAGCGACGCTGTGTTTACACGGAGCTAACCGGAGCTAACCGGAGCTAACGTTAGCATCTGCTGAGCCGTAAGGTGAGCGACATTAAACTATATAAATGTAAATTATATGTCTGCACTATGATCATAACTCCATCTTTAATCTGACAAACAGTAAAGTCACGCTCTGTTTGTTAGAGAAGCCGCTTTATCCCGTTAACGTTAGTCACGGCGCTGCGACCTGGAAGCTAAAATCTGTCGATTTAAAGTTTATCTGCTTTTAAACCGAGTACAGTCCGCTATACGCAATTATCTAATACATGTTAGGAATCTATATATGCCACTTATATATTCGGCTTATATATTAAGCCTCAAGCGCCTCTTATAAGTTACACTGAAAAAAAGTTTGATATAGTTTACGTAAGAATGAAGTCATTTTCTATGGGGACCAACGAGGATTTCCGTCTTTTAATTAGATATTTTTTCAACAGAGTTCTCTATGAATGAAACGTAGTTAGAAACCAGCTTATTTTTACCTTACCTTACCGTATTTAAGTCTGGATTGACTAAACCTCTAAACCGGGACTGTTTACATTCTATTAATATATAGCTATATTCTGGGACATATACAGACTTGTATTTGAACGTTTCAGGCAGTGTGACTTGTACTGAAAGCTTAAAGGAACTGTTGAGTTGGTCTCCATCTATACAGGTCAGAGAGGTCAAAGGTCAACTGGTCTTCAGCATGGTCAAACAGCAGCGGAGAACAGACAGGTAAGGACGACTAGTTACTGACTGGTTACTGGTTGGTGAGTCTGAGACAGGTCTGACTGGTCTCCCTGGTTTGTCCCTCTGCCCTCCCCTCAGGTGTTTCGTACCTGCTGCAGGGAGCAGCATGATGTGGGTTCGATTCCCTGTGGGCCCGGTACACCAGAGACACCATGTGACTCAACAGGTCGACGGTTCCACCACCACAGAAGCAGAGAGAGGAGAGCCGGGACCCGACGGAGGTCCAGGAGAGACAAAGCGGGCCAGACTGGATGGGTCGGTCCGACACCTTTATTTTATCTATGGATTATTAATCTCTGTCCCTCCTCCAGATGTCCAGAGCTGCTGCTGAAACCTGCTGCCATGTGTTCCCCCCAGATGTGAAGAGGCTGCAGCTCTGACCAATAGAGAGGCCGTCCCAGGGTCATGTGGTCAACCAGGCAGTGAGAGCTGCTCCACAGCAGGTACAGGTGTGTGTGTGTGTGTGTGTGTGTGTGTAGCTGAAACTAAGTCTGGTTGTGTTTTCATTAGCTTACACCTCTTTACCTCTTTCACACCAGTGACCAGTCTCCCTGGTTCAGTCCCGGTTGAGTCCTCAGTGTGAGCAGGTCCTCGTAGTGGTCTCAGAGTTGGTTTCTAACAGACTAAATGTTGAAAGAGAGGCTGATGAAAGTGAAAATACTGTACTGAAAAGGTTGAGGTGTGTGTGTGTGTGTGTGTGTGTGTGTGTGTGTGTGTGTGTGTGTGTGTGTTGTCAGATGGCGTTCGGTCCAGACGGCCTCCTCCAGACCAGCAGGGGTCAGCAGAGCACAGTGAGGTGATGAATCACTCTGATGTCATCTGAGTTCATGACGTCGCTCATAGGTCATCCAGTCCTGGTCAACAGTTTACATACACTTGTAAAGATCATAATGTTGTTCTCTGATAGAGTGATGGGATCAGATACTTCTTCTTCTGCTGAGTCACAAACATCCATACAGCAGCATGAATTAGCAGTTGTGGTGATTAGACAGTGTGTCAGTAATGTGAGCTTCCTAGCATGACCTCTGAACCTCTGAGTGATTCAGCTACAGCTGCTGACGTCTCTGAGGCCATTTAAACAGGGCTCACTGGATACAAACGCCCACAAACGCTACGATGGGAAAGTCAAAGGTGCTCAGCACGGATCTGAAACAGCGAATCATTGACTCGAACAAGTCGGGAAAGTCACTCGGAGCCATTTCAGAGCAGCTGCAGGTCCCAGCAGTGCAAACAGTTGTTTGTGAGTATAAAGTGCGTGGCACTGTTCTGTCACCGCCACCATCAGGAAGGAAATGCAAGCTGAGAGAAAACTGGTCAGGAGGGTGAAGAGTCGACCAAGAACCACCAACAAGCAGATCTACCAGGAACTAGAAGCTGCTGGACCACAGGTCTCAGGGTCCACAGTCAGGACTGTTTTTCCAAGAAGGAAGCCCGAGCTCTAAAAGAGGCACCTTAAGGCTCCACTGGAGTCTGCTGCTGATCACATGGACAGAGATCAGACCTTCTGGAGGAAAGCTCTGTGGTCAGACCCAACTAAAACCAGGCTGTTTGGCCTCGATGCCCAGCAGGATGTTTGAGGAGAAGAGGTGAGGCCTTTAACCCAGAACACCAGGCCTACCGTCCAGCCCGGTGGTGGGAGGATTATGCTGCCAGTGGAGCTGCTGCTTTACAGAGAGTCAATGGGATGATGACGGAGGAGGATGACCTTCAGATTCTTCAGGATAACCTGAAATCATCAGCCTGAAGGTGGGTCTGGAGCACAGCTGGACATTGACCCCAAACACACATCAGAAGTGGTGATGGAAAGGCTCAATCAGGCTAGAGTTCAGGTTTTAGACCGGCCTTCCCAAAGTCCTGACTGACCCCATTGAGGACACGTGGACAATGCTGAAGAAACAAGTCCGAGTCAGAAAGCCAACAAATTTAAGTGAACTGCACCAGTTCTGTCCAGAGGAGTGGTCCCAGATTCACCAGCAGCTGGTGGATGATCCCATGAGTGCTGAACTGAGGTGAAAATGGCCAAATGTGACCAAGTATTAGCATTACTGTGTGGATATTTCTGACTCAGCAGATCTGCTCACATCTTCAGTCGACCCATAATAAAGTCCTAAAAGAGCCAAACTTCATCAATGTTTTTAGGGACAACGAAGTATCTGATCAATCACTCTATCAGAGAAAAATCAATAACTGGAAACTCAAGACAGCCATGACAGTATGTTCTCTACAAGTGGAGGGAAACCTTGGACCAGGACTGCACAGTGTTGTGATGTTTTGTGTGTCAGCTGCAGACTGTGAGGTCACTGAAGGTCACCATCCAGCAGAGCAGCGAGAGCCGAGCGTTCAGACAGACAGACGGGACGGCTGACAGACAGACAGGTGGACTCCGCTGTCACGTCTGTGACCTGCCCTGTCGCTCTCTGCAGGTCAGAAACACCTCCAGCACTCCAGTACTCTAGTACTCTACTGCTGTAGTACTGTAGTATGTTGTTGTTACTGTCGGACAGTTTACAGGACATGGCGGTCAGTCTCTTACTCTGATCTGTACTGTTGGGTGGCAGATGGTCTGGTCTCTGGTCCAGCTGCAGGTTTCTATGTGGTGCTGGTCCAACGTGACCTCCTCACAGTGATCCCCTCACTAATATCGTGGTTCTCTGGCAGCGTTGGCTTTAAATCTGAAGTATTACCTGACAGGAGCTGGACCTCCCGTCCTCACATCGCCAGTCTGTCAGCTGTCACATCCACACAGAGCTGATGCATTCACTGTCAGTCTGTGGCGTCCGTCATCTGACTATCTGTTGATAACACGGTGCTCCTACGCCAGAATGAACTGAATTATTTATTAATTAATAAAACAACATGCCGGTGGGCTAGTGGTGTAATCAGTGTGTACCTGATGTACACCGAATACCACGACAAGCCTAATACTCAGACCCTTTACTGCAGTAAAAGTAATGAAAGAAGAAGATATTCCTTTATTAGTCCCACAGTGGGGAAATTCAGTTTTACACTCTGTTGTTCACACAGTACATATACATGTCAATGGAGAGATGTCAGAGTGGGGGGGCTGCTCCTGACAAGCACCCAGAGCAGTTGGGGGTTTGGTGCCTTGCTCAGGGGCACCTCGGCAGTGCCCAAGAGGTAAACTGGCACCTCTCCAGCAACCAGTTGGTCTTGGTCAAAAGTAAAAGCATTTTATCGGCTAAGTGTACTTAAAGTAAAAGTATTGCTTGTGCAGTAAAAAGTAGTTAAAGTAAAGTAACTGAAGCTGTCAGAAAGTAGAAAGTAACTGTACTTCCTGAGGTCTGCATGTAAACCAGGTCCTCACAGGTATAGAGGGTCATTGTGTGTGTGTGTGTGTGTGTGTGTGTGTGTGTGTGTGTGTGTGTGTGTGTGTGTGTGTGTGTGTGTGTGTGTGGTCCAGGTGTTTCAGGATCACATGACTGGATCAGAACACCTGAGGAGACTGAAGGAGATGACACACTCCATCTGCCTCAACACACACACACTGCAGGACAGGTACACACACACACACACACTGCAGGACAGGTACACACACACACACACACACACACACACTGCAGGACAGGTCACACACACACACACACACACACACACACACACACACACACACTGCAGGACAGGTACACACACACACACACACACACTGCAGGACAGGTACACACACACACACACACACACACTGCAGGACAGGTACACACACACACACACACACACACTGCAGGACAGGTACACTCTCTCTCATCCTGACGGTTTGACCTTTGACCTCCAGGGGGCGTCGGCCGGACACTCAGCGCTGGTGTGACACCTGCCAGACTCACTTCAGCGGTGATGTCATCATCCATCGACGGACCAAACAGCACAAGGTGGGAGACATGCTGATGACATCACAGATGCTCGTTGATGCTGATGCAGACTGAACTCTTCCTCCTGCTGCTTCACATTAAAGGCCCCAGGCTTTTATTGTGAAGAGGTGACAGGAAGTGTGATGTGATGCCGCTGTGTGTGTCTCCAGATGTGTAAGCAGCTGTGTCGTCCCTTCTGTCCCGTCTGTAAACGCCACTTCAGGACTCCCAGGAAGTTCGTGGAGCACATGAAGTCTGCAGAGCACAAGGAGCAGGTCAGCACTTGTACTAGTACTCCGTACTAGTACAAGTACAAATACATCAGCACCATGCTGCAGAATAATCTATATTATATTATATTAATTATATTATTATTATTTTATTATATTAATACATATATTTATTTATATATTATATATTATAATTTTAAATAATTTATATTATATTTTATTATATTATATTATTATATTATTTTATTATATTACATAATTATTTTTATTTATATATTATTTATTTATTATTTAATAAATATTATATTATATTATTATGTTATGTTGTATTATATTACATCACATTATATTGTTATGTTATCATATTATAGTATTCAGTAATTCTGTAGAATAATCTATATTATATTTTATTTACTATTCTAATGATTGATGCATTAATATGTTCATCATTTTAATGCTGCAGCTGGTGAAGGTGGAGCTAATGTTTGATAATGTATTACTATTTTTCCAATATTAAACTTATATTTTATGGTATTTTACTAATATTTTGTATAATATTATATTTCACTGATATTTAGGGTACTTTTGTTGATTTTCGGGGATAGTTTACTAAAATTGTGATATTTCAGTATTTTTTTTATCTTACTAATATTTTGGGGATATTGTACTATTTTTATTTTACTAATATTTCTTAGATATTTTTTCAAATTAATTTTACTAAAATTTCTTGGATGCTTTACTAATCATTTTTTGTATTCGTCACGTTAATGTGTCAGCTGGTAAAGGTGGAATGACTTTATATACTGCTGGTAATCTAATCTATAATAATATATCAGCATTTATTAGTTGATTGTACTTTGTTTTAATAATTTGACTCTGTAAAGTAACCAACGCTGTCAGATAAATGTAGTGCAGTAAAAAGTATAGTATATACAATATGTACTCTGAGATGTAGCTGTACTAGCAGCTCAATAGTAATAGTTCTCCTCTCAGGTGCAGCTGGAGGAGGTTCAGGAGGAGGAGCTGATCACGGTGGACGCCGTCGGCTGCTTCAAGGGAGAGGAGGAGGAGGAGGAGGAGGAGGAGGAGGAGGAGGAGGAGGAGGAGGAGGATGTAGAGGTAGCTGAAGAAGAACACGGTGGAGGAAAAGAAGACGTGGTGAAGGAACAGTACAGTGTTGAGGTGAGTAGTGATATGGTGGAGAAACAGAAACAGTAATGGTGATATGGTGGAGAAACAGAAACAGTAATGGTGATATGGTAGAGAAACAGAAATAGTAATGGTGATATGGTGGAGAAACAGAAACAGTAATGGTGATATGGTGGAGAAACAGAAACAGTAATGGTGATATGGTAGAGAAACAGAAACAGTAATGGTGATATGGTGGAGAAACAGAAACAGTAATGGTGATATGGTAGAGAAACAGAAACAGTAATGGTGATATGGTAGAGAAACAGAAACAGTAATGGTGATATGGTAGAGAAACAGAAACAGTAATGGTGATATGGTGGAGAAACAGCAATGGTGATATGGTGGAGAAACAGAAACAGTAATGGTGATATGGTGGAGAAACAGAAACAGTAATGGTGATATGGTGGAGAAACAGTAACAGTAATGGTGATATGGTGGAAAGAAACAGTAATGGTGATATGGTGGAGAAACAGAAACAGTAATGGTGATATGGTGGAGAAACAGAAACAGTAATGGTGATATGGTGGAGAAACAGAAACAGTAATGGTGATATGGTGGAGAAACAGAAACAGTAATGGTGATATGGTGGAGAAACAGTAATGGTGATATGGTGGAGAAACAGTAATGGTGATATGGTGGAGAATCAGAAACAGTAATGGTGATATGGTGGAGAAACAGTAATGGTGATATGGTGGAGAAACAGTAATGGTGATATGGTGATATGGTGGAGAAACAGAAACAGTAATGGTGATATGGTAGAGAAACAGAAACAGTAATGGTGATATGGTGGACAATCAGAAACAGTAATGGTGATATGGTGGAGAAACAGAAACAGTAATGGTGATATGGTGGAGAAACAGAAACAGTAATGGTGATATGGTGGAGAAACAGAAACAGTAATGGTGATATGGTGGAGAATCAGAAACAGTAATGGTGATATGGTGGAGAAACAGTAATGGTGATATGGTGGAGAAACAGTAATGGTGATATGGTGATATGGTGGAGAAACAGAAACAGTAATGGTGATATGGTAGAGAAACAGAAACAGTAATGGTGATATGGTGGACAATCAGAAACAGTAATGGTGATATGGTGGAGAAACAGAAACAGTAATGGTGATATGGTGGAGAAACAGAAACAGTAATGGTGATATGGTGGAGAAACAGAAACAGTAATGGTGATATGGTGGAGAAACAGAAACAGTAATGGTGATATGGTGGAGAAACAGTAATGGTGATATGGTGGAGAAACATAGAAACAGTAATGGTGATATGGTGGAGAAACAGTAATGGTGATATGGTGGAGAAACAGTAATGGTGATATGGTGGAGAATCAGAAACAGTAATGGTGATATGGTGGAGAAACAGTAATGGTGATATGGTGGAGAAACAGAAACAGTAATGGTGATATGGTGGAGAAACAGAAACAGTAATGGTGATATGGTGGAGAAACAGTAATAGTGATATGGTGGAGAAACAGAAACAGTAATGGTGATATGGTGGAGAAACAGAAACAGTAATGGTGATATGGTGGAGAAACAGTAAAAAAAAAAAAAAAAAAACAGTAATGGTGATATGGTGGAGAAACAGAAACAGTAATGGTGATATGGTGGAGAAACAGTAATGGTGATATGGTGGAGAAACAGAAACAGTAATGGTGATATGGTGGAGAAACAGAAACAGTAATGGTGATATGGTGGAGAAACAGAAACAGTAATGGTGATATGGTGATATGGTGGAGAAACAGAAACAGTAATGGTGATATGGTGATATGGCGGAGAAACAGTAATGGTGATATGGTGGAGAAACAGAAACAGTAATGGTGATATGGTGGAGAAACAGAAACAGTAATGGTGATATGGTGGAGAAACAGTAATGGTGATATGGTGGAGAAACAGAAACAGTAATGGTGATATGGTGGAGAAACAGCAATGGTGATATGGTGGAGAAACAGAAACAGTAATGGTGATATGGTGGAGAAACAGTAATGGTGATATGGTGGAGAAACAGAAACAGTAATGGTGATATGGTGGAGAAACAGAAACAGTAATGGTGATATGGTGGAGAAACAGTAACAGTAATGGTGATATGGTGGAGAAACAGTAATGGTGATATGGTGGAGAAACAGAAACAGTAACGGTGATATGGTGGAGAAACAGAAACAGTAATGGTGATATGGTGGAGAAACAGTAATGGTGATATGGTGGAGAAACAGTAATGGTGATATGGTGGAGAAACAGAAACAGTAATGGTGATATGGTGGAGAAACAGAAACAGTAATGGTGATATGGTGGAGAAACAGTAATGGTGATATGGTGGAGAAACAGAAACAGTAATGGTGATATGGTGGAGAAACAGAAACAGTAATGGTGATATGGTGGAGAAACAGAAACAGTAATGGTGATATGGTGGAGAAACAGTAATGGTGATATGGTGGAGAAACAGAAACAGTAATGGTGATATGGTGGAGAAACAGAAACAGTAATGGTGATATGGTGGAGAAACAGTAATGGTGATATGGTGGAGAATCAGAAACAGTAATGGTGATATGGTGGACAATCAGAAACAGTAATGGTGATATGGTGGAGAAACAGAAACAGTAATGGTGATATGGTGGAGAAACAGAAACAGTAATGGTGATATGGTGGACAATCAGAAACAGTAATGGTGATATGGTGGAGAAACAGAAACAGTAATGGTGATATGGTGGAGAAACAGAAACAGTAATGGTGATATGGTGGAGAATCAAAGAAACAGTAATGGTGATATGGTGGAGAATCAGAAACAGTAATGGTGATATGGTGGAGAAACAGTAATGGTGATATGGTGGAGAAACAGTAATGGTGATATGGTGATATGGTGGAGAAACAGAAACAGTAATGGTGATATGGTAGAGAAACAGAAACAGTAATGGTGATATGGTGGAGAATCAGAAACAGTAATGGTGATATGGTGGAGAAACAGAAACAGTAATGGTGATATGGTGGAGAAACAGAAACAGTAATGGTGATATGGTGGAGAAACAGAAACAGTAATGGTGATATGGTGGAGAAACAGAAACAGTAATGGTGATATGGTGGAGAAACAGTAATGGTGATATGGTGGAGAAACAGAAACAGTAATGGTGATATGGTGGAGAAACAGTAATGGTGATATGGTGGAGAAACAGTAATGGTGATATGGTGGAGAATCAGAAACAGTAATGGTGATATGGTGGAGAAACAGTAATGGTGATATGGTGGAGAAACAGAAACAGTAATGGTGATATGGTGGAGAAACAGAAACAGTAATGGTGATATGGTGGAGAAACAGTAATAGTGATATGGTGGAGAAACAGAAACAGTAATGGTGATATGGTGGAGAAACAGAAACAGTAATGGTGATATGGTGGAGAAACAGTAAAAAAAAAACAGTAATGGTGATATGGTGGAGAAACAGAAACAGTAATGGTGATATGGTGGAGAAACAGTAATGGTGATATGGTGGAGAAACAGAAACAGTAATGGTGATATGGTGGAGAAACAGAAACAGTAATGGTGATATGGTGATATGGTGGAGAAACAGAAACAGTAATGGTGATATGGTGGAGAAACAGTAATGGTGATATGGTGGAGAAACAGAAACAGTAATGGTGATATGGTGGAGAAACAGAAACAGTAATGGTGATATGGTGGAGAAACAGTAATGGTGATATGGTGGAGAAACAGAAACAGTAATGGTGATATGGTGGAGAAACAGCAATGGTGATATGGTGGAGAAACAGAAACAGTAATGGTGATATGGTGGAGAAACAGTAATGGTGATATGGTGGAGAAACAGTAATGGTGATATGGTGGAGAAACAGAAACAGTAATGGTGATATGGTGGAGAAACAGTAACAGTAATGGTGATATGGTGGAGAAACAGTAATGGTGATATGGTGGAGAAACAGAAACAGTAACGGTGATATGGTGGAGAAACAGAAACAGTAATGGTGATATGGTGGAGAAACAGAAACAGTAATGGTGATATGGTGGAGAAACAGTAATGGTGATATGGTGGAGAAACAGAAACAGTAATGGTGATATGGTGGAGAAACAGAAACAGTAATGGTGATATGGTGGAGGAACAGTAATGGTGATATGGTGGAGAAACAGTAATGGTGATATGGTGGAGAATCAGAAACAGTAATGGTGATATGGTGGAGAAACAGTAATGGTGATATGGTGGAGAAACAGTAATGGTGATATGGTGATATGGTGGAGAAACAGAAACAGTAATGGTGATATGGTAGAGAAACAGAAACAGTAATGGTGATATGGTAGAGAAACAGAAACAGTAATGGTGATATGGTGGAGAAACAGAAACAGTAATGGTGATATGGTGGAGAAACAGTAATGGTGATATGGTGGAGAATCAGAAACAGTAATGGTGATATGGTGGAGAAACAGAAACAGTAATGGTGATATGGTGGAGAATCAGAAACAGTAATGGTGATATGGTGGAGAAACAGTAATGGTGATATGGTGGAGAATCAGAAACAGTAATGGTGATATGGTGGAGAAACAGAAACAGTAATGGTGATATGGTGGAGAAACAGTAATGGTGATATGGTAGAGAAACAGAAACAGTAATGGTGATATGGTGGAGAAACAGAAACAGTAATGGTGAAATGGTGGAGAAACAGTAATGGTGATATGGTGGAGAATCAGAAACAGTAATGGTGATATGGTGGAGAAACAGAAACAGTAATGGTGATATGGTGGAGGAGAAACAGAAACAGTAATGGTGATATGGTGGAGAAACAGAAACAGTAATGGTGATATGGTGGAGAAACAGAAACAGTAATGGTGATATGGTGGAGAAACAGTAATGGTGATATGGTGGAGAAACAGTAATGGTGATATGGTGGAGAAACAGTAATGGTGATATGGTGGAGAATCAGAAACAGTAATGGTGATATGGTGGAGAAACAGTAATGGTGATATGGTGGAGAATCAGAAACAGTAATGGTGATATGGTGGAGAAACAGTAATGGTGATATGGTGGAGAATCAGAAACAGTAATGGTGATATGGTGGAGAATCAGAAACAGTAATGGTGATATGGTGGAGAAACAATAAGAAACAGTAATGGTGATATGGTGGAGAATTAGAAACAGTAATGGTGATATGGTGGAGAATCATAAACAGTAATGGTGATATGGTGGAGAATCAGAAACAGTAATGGTGATATGGTGGAGAAACAGAAACAGTAATGGTGATATGGTGGAGAAAAATGGAATGGTAGAGAAAAGAAAAGTAATGGTGATATGGTGGAGAAACAGAAACAGTAATGGTGATATGGTGGAGAAACAGTAATGGTGATATGGTGGAGAATCAGAAACAGTAATGGTGATATGGTGGAGAAACAGAAACAGTAATGGTGATATGGTGGAGAAACAGAAACAGTAATGGTGATATGGTGGAGAATCAAAAAAAAAGAAACAGTAATGGTGATATGGTGGAGAAACAGTAATGGTGATATGGTGGAGAATCAGAAACAGTAATGGTGATATGGTGGAGAAACAGTAATGGTGATATGGTGGGAATAAAAAGAATGGGATATGTGGAGAATCAGAAACAGTAATGGTGATATGGTGGAGAAACAGAAACAGTAATGGTGATATGGTGGAGAATCAGAAACAGTAATGGTGATATGGTGGAGAATCAGAAACAGTAATGGTGATATGGTGGAGAATCAGCAACAGTAATGGTGATATGGTGGAGAAACAGAAACAGTAATGGTGATATGGTGGAGAATCAGAAACAGTAATGGTGATATGGTGGAGAATTAGAAACAGTAATGGTGATATGGTGGAGAATCAGAAACAGTAATGGTGATATGGTGGAGAATCAGAAACAGTAATGGTGATATGGTTTGGTATGGACTTCTGGTGTTACAGAGAAGGTAACATCTGTTATATCGCATTCAGAGAGTTACGAGTCGGACCATCGGTATCATTTGTTCATTCTAGATGCTCCAGAGAGGAGGAGGAGCTTGTCTCCATGGATACCAACAACATTTCCCCCATCAACATGAAGAAATAACCACTGTAACTGCTTTGTACATGATGATGGAGGTGTGTGTGTGTGTGTGTGTGTGTGTGTGTGTGTGTGTGTGTGTTGCAGGCAGCTGACACACAGGAAGCAGACAGGGAGGAATATGACCCCCACACCATTTATGGTATGTCCCTGTGGTAACTATAGTAACTGTAATATGACCTCCTACAGGGTCG
>CAMQGK010000010.1:1087500-1115000 GCA_947000775.1 Pterois miles
CTTCAGTCAGAACTGATGTATTAATCACTAATATTGAAGGTGGAGCTCTTCTTATTAATGACGTCAGCTCGTGAATGTCCAAGAGGATTAATCTACAATAATACATCATCATTTATGTGGTGACTTTCTGCAGAGTAAATGAAGTTATTACATAAATCAATAAGAAGTAAGATAAGATAAGATAAGATAAGATATTCCTTTATTGGTCCCACAGTGGGGAAATTCACACATTACAGCAGCAAAGTGGATAGTGCAATAAAAGACAAGAAGCATAGATTTAAAAACAGTATTAATACAATAAAATAAATTAGTATATACATAATAGAAAAAGTAAAGCCAGAAGTATGTCCTTTATATCAATAAATAAGTTTGTTGTGAATGTGTATGTGGTCTACTGGGAGCAGTGCTGGTTGTGAATGTGTATGTGGTCTACTGGGAGCAGTGCTGGTTGTGAATGTGTATGTGGTTTACTGGGAGCAGTGCTGGTTGTGAATGTGTATGTGGTTTACTGGGAGCAGTGCTGGTTGTGAATGTGTGTGTGGTCTACTGGGAGCAGTGCTGGTTGTGGATGTGTATGTGGTCTACTGGGAGCAGTGCTGGTTGTGAATGTGTATGTGGTTTACTGGGAGCAGTGCTGGTTGTGAATGTGTATGTGGTCTACTGGGAGCAGTGCTGGTTGTGAATGTGTATGTGGTCTACTGGGAGCAGTGCTGGTTGTGGATGTGTATGTGGTCTACTGGGAGCAGTGCTGGTTGTGGAGTCTAACAGCTGCAGGCAGGAAGGACCTTCTGTAACGCTCCTTCGTACACTTAGGGTGTAGCAGCCTGTCACTGAAGGAGCTCTCCAGAGCTCTGATGGTGTCTCTCATGGGGTGGGAGTCCTTCTCCATCATGGATGACAGCTTAGCCATCGTCCTCCTCTCTCCCACCACCTGCACTGAGTCCAGAGAGCATCCCAGGACAGAGCTGGCCCTTTTAATGATCTTATCCAGCCTCTTCCTGTCTGCAGCTGTGATGCTGCTGCCCCAGCAAACCACTCCATAAAATATGGCTGATGCCACAACAGTGTCATAAAATGTTTTCAGGAGTGTCCCCTGCACTCCAAAAGACCTCAGTCTCCTGAGCAGATACAGTCTGCTCTGGCCTTTTTTATGGAGTTCAGAGGAATTTGTAGTCCACTCCAGTTTATTGTTCAGGTGAACTCCCAGGTATTTATAAGATGTCACCATCTCAATGTCTGATCCCTGGATGTTCACCGGTGTGGGGGGGGGATGAGTTTGCCTGCGGAAATCCACCACCAGCTCTTTAGTTTTCCCCGCGTTGATCTGGAGGTGGTTCCGCAGGCACCAGTCCACGAAGTCCTGGGAAAGTTCTCTGTACTCCCCATCGTCCCCATCAGTGATGAGGCCGACGATAGCAGAGTCATCAGAGAACTTCTGCAGGTGACAGGTTGGTGAGTTGTAGGAGAAGTCTGCAGTGTAGAGCGTGAAGAGGAACAGAGCCAGAACCGTTCCCTGCGGGGTCCCCACACTGCAGACCACCGTGTCTGAACCGTTCCCTGCGGGGCCCCCACACTGCAGACCACCGTGTCAGAACCGTTCCCTGAGGGCCCCCACACTGCAGACCACCGTGTCTGAACCGTTCCCTGAGGAACCCCACACTGCAGACCACCGTGTCTGAGATGAAGTCCTGTGTCCTCACATACTGTGGTCGGTTTGTGAGGTAGTCCAGTATCCAGGATGTAAGATGGTGATCTACCCCTGCAGTCTCCAGTTTGTCCCCCAGAAGTGTCGGCTGGATGGTGTTGAAAGCACTGGAGAAATCAAAGAACATGATCCTCACAGTGCTTCCAGGCTTCTCCAGGTGAGACAGAGCTCGGTCCAACAGGAAGATGACGGCATCATCCACCCCAATGCCAGGTTGGTAGGCAAACTGTAGTGGGTCCATGGATGGACTCACCACAGGGCGGAGATGTTGGAGGACCAGGCGCTCCAGGGCCTTCATCAGGTGGGATGTTAATGCCACCGACCTGAAGCTGCTGGGGTCCTTGGGGTGTGGGGTCTTGGGCACAGGTACCACGCAGGATGTCTTCCACAGTTGTGGTACCTTCCTCAGCTTCAGGCTCAGGTTGAATAGATGTCCAAAAGTCCCACACAGGTGGTCTGCGCAGGACTTCAGGAGCCTGGAGCTGATGCCATCTGGACCCGTAGCCTTCCTCACGTTCATCTTCTTGAACTGGTTCTTCACCTGAAGTGTTGTGAAGGACAAACTGGAGCAGGGGGGCTGTGTGTCAGAGGCAGAGGAGGGGGTTGGTGGGGGGTCAGGGCTGAGTAGTGGAGCAGAGGGGGGTTGTCTATGGGGTAGAGCTGGAGCTGTAGCTGTAGGTGTCGATGGAGGTGTTGATGTCAGTGGGGGGGCTTTTGTTGAGCTGAAGGTGGTGAAGGAGGAGGAGGAGGAGGGGCACTGTCTTGAAGTGGGAGATGAAGGGGGCTGCAGCAGGGTGGACTGGGCCGGGGGAGGGGGAGGGGCAGGTGACTCATTGAACCTGTTAAAGTAGTGGTTCAAATCATTCACCCACTTTAGGTCTCCCACAGCCTTGGAGTCTGGTTTCTTGTGGCCTGAGATGGTTTTTAGGCCTTTCCAGACTCCACTGATGTTGTTCTGCTGCAACTGTTCCTCCATCTTCCTCCTGTAGCTTTTCTTCCCCTCCCTGATTTTCCTCCTTAGCTCCCTCTGAACAGCCTTCAGCTCCTCCTTGTTTCCTGATTTAAAGGCCCTCTTCTTCTCCTTAAGGAGGGCCTTTATATCAGGATTAATCCAAGGTTTGTTGTTGGAGAAACACCTTACCGTCCTGGTTGGTACGGTGTTTTCCACACAGAAGTTAATATAGTCCGTGAAGCAGCCCGTCAGTCCATCTATATCCTCCCCATGAGAGTCCCAGAGTTCCTCCCACACTGTTGTGCTGAAACAGTCCTGCAGAGCTTCCTCAGCTTCTTTGGACCATGTCCTCACTGTGCGGGAGACGGCTGGTTCTCTGTGTACCAGGGGTCTGTACACAGGCTGGAGATGAACCAGGTTGTGGTCTGATCTTCCCAGGGGGGAGGGGGGTTGATGTGTATGCCTCCTTGCAGTTAGCATACAATAAGTCCAGGATTTTATTGTCCCGTGTGCAGCATGAAACATGCTGGGTAAAAGTTGGTAGAGTGGAGGACAGAGAGACATGATTAAAGTCTCCAGAGACCAGGAGGAGGGCCTGAGGGTGCTGTGTCTGCAGCCTGCTAGTGACTGAATAGACAACATGACAAGCTGTGTCACCGTTAGCAGAGGGGGGAACATACACAGCCATCATAATAACATGTGTAAATTCCCTCGGTAAATAATACGGCCTCATACTAACAGCCACCAGCTCGATGTCCCTGCTGCAGTGTTGGTCTTTAACAGTGATGTGACCAGGGTTACACCATCTATCATTCACAAACACCGCCAGACCTCCTCCTTTCCTCTTACCGCTTTCTCTCGTCCTGTCCGCCCGCACCAACTTAAACCCGTCCAGCTCCGTCACCGCGTCCGTGGTCGCCGCCGTCAGCCACGTCTCGGTGAACACCATCACGCTGCACTGCCGGTACTCCCTCTGATGTCGGATCAGCGCCGCCAGCTCGTCCATCTTGTTGGGGAGAGATCTCACATTCCCCATCAAAACAGACGGGAGGACTGGTTTGTATTTCATCCTCCGTGCGCGACGCTGAGCTCCAGCCCGACATCCTCTTCTTCTCCTCTTTATCTCCGGAGGAACCGAGGGAACAGCGGGTCTTTCCTCTGGGAGAAGCAGCGCTGTGTTGCGGAGCGCCAACAGCTGATCCCTGGTGTAAACAATGGATCTGCTCGTCGGGTCCCCGCACACGGACGTAAACATCGTGAAAAGTGATGAAAAGTTACGACCAAAACTGCTGCTTTGGTCTCCATAATGCCAGAAAAGACGGTAGAATTAAAGGACATAGTTCTGACTCTTGAAAGAAAAAATTAAAAAGTTTTTAAAGAGAAAAGCTCTAGAATGAGCAGGAGCTGCTGTAACAGGCGGCCACTCACGCGGCGCCATGTTGAATGGCGAAATACAACAAAAATACAACAAAAATACAACTTGATTAGTTAGATGAGCATTTTCTAGATCTTCAAATGTCGTATTTTGTCCGAAACCCAGAAAGATTCAGTTACTGACATAGAAAACAAAAAATATGTATTTTAAAAAATACTCAGATTATTTATGTTATTGTTATCATATTTTTAATATTATTTAATTATCAGATTTATTGAATATTCTCAAATTATTTGCATGTCTTATTGCAAATATTGTTCTATTTCATATTTCTAATATTGTATTTTTAAGATTTTAATTTATTTATTTTCATGTATTGTAGCATTATGTATATACTGTACATGTTGTACATACTCCTTTATTTCTATTTACACTTCTTTATGTTTCAGTAAGAAGTGCTTGTGTTTTATTATTTTAATAAAACCTACAGTAGTCTCTGCTGGTGTTCGCGGGTCACATCCACTCGTGACCATAGCTGCCGTGTTTTATTGGATGAGCTCAATTAGACCGTTTTTAACGTGTAACCCGCTTCAGTCCACGTGGCATGCCTCGCCGCGCCGCGGCCACTGGGGGCGCTGTGGCCGCCCAGCGCAGTGGGTGGTGGGATCGGAGGCAGCAGCGGAGGACCATCAGTAGTACCGGACCGGGGACTCTTGTCAGCGGACTTTAACCGGAGCCGGGAGCCGCGGAGGAGAGATGGGACACGGAGACTTGATGAGCCAGGCGGAGGATGTAGCGGACCAGGTGAGCTCCTCTCCACGGGAAACACGCACCCAGGGCTGGGGCTCAGGCAGCGGCTGCTCGGGCGGCGCTTTTCGGTGGAGACAGGTCGCGGCTGGAGCGTTAAAGTCTCCTGTTGAAGTACAGTGAAGTTCATGTGAAACACCGGACAGACATTTAGTCCAAAGACGTGTCCGCCGGAGAGATGATGATCCTAATGATGCGTTCAGGGCCCTCGGTCGTTTTCTACCGGCTAACAACGTCAGCCGATAAACAGGGAAACTTAAAACTTGCAGAATTTATGGAGTCTGGTTTGTCGTTCAATTCCGTTAGATAACGGAACTCATCAGGTTTTAAATGTCACGATGATACAGAAAAGGAAGTCATTCTTCGCTTAGTTTAGTTATTTTAATTAAAATAGTGACTTCTACAACATTGGTATTCTAGAGGAAGAGCTTGGAGACAATAGTGAAGCTGTATATTTGTTAATATCTGAAGAAGGCATAGCCAGGTACATGCCGAAAGGAGGAGGTGGTCTCACTCGTGTACCTGATCGTGCTCAGTTATTTGTTACCCGCTGTGAGCCACTGCAGACCAGAAGAATGTGTTAAATTTACAAATTTCTCAACGGAGTCTGGTGTCATGGTTGTTGTGCCACAAAGAACGGAAGGTAACGAATTTGAATGTGGCATTCTATCACAGAATTAAGCAGAAATGAAACGAAAAGGAACGAATTGATAATTTAACAGTAATTACATGTGTTTAAATCACTTCCATACTTGTAGTCCTGCAGATAGTAACGGTGTGTGTCTGCTGAACTGAACTGCATTGAGGAACTTGTTGAATGTCAGCCTGCTGGGATCCAGCTGTTGGAGCTGCGCTGATGTTTCTCTTCAGTCTGGCTCAGTTTTATTTACAAACTGCGGTTGTAGTTTTCCTGCTTTTACTTGAGCAGCTTCACACAGGAAGCAGTTTGATGATGATGAAGCTGACTGGCTGCCACATACACACTCGATAACAAACAAACAAAAGCACGTTGACTTCTCCCTGCTAACGTTAACCTAACCTTAGTTAGCAGCTAACATTAGTGAGCAGCTAACCTTAGTTAGCAGCTAACATTAGTGATCAATCAGCTAACATTAGTGATCAGCTAACATTAGTTAGCAGCTAACATTAGTGATCAATCAACTAACATTAGTGATCAGCTAACATTAGTGATCAGCTAACATTAGCGATCAGCTAACATTAGTGATCAGCTAACATTAGTGATCAGCTAACATTAGCCAGAAGCTAACATTAGTGATCAGCTAACATTAGTGATCAGCTAGCATTAGTGATCAGCTAACATTAGTTAGCAGCTAACATTAGTGATCAATCAGCTAACATTAGTGATCAGCTAACATTAGTGATCAGCTAACATTAGCGATCAGCTAACAATAGTGATCAGCTAACATTAGTTAGCAGATAACATTAGTTAGCAGATAACATTAGTGATCAATCAGCTAACATTAGTGATCAGCTAACATTAGTTAGCAGGTAACATTAGTGATCAGCTAACATTAGTTAGCAGCTAACATTAGTGATCAATCAGCTAACATTAGTGATCAGCTAACATTAGTTAGCAGCTAACATTAGTGATCAAGCAGGTAACATTAGTGATCAACTAACATTAGTTAGCAGCTAACATTAGTGATCAATCAGCTAACATTAGTGATCAGCTAACATTAGTTAGCAGGTAACATTAGTGATCAGCTAACATTAGCCAGCAGCTAACAATCAGCCAGAAGCTAACATTAGTGAGCAGCTAACATTAGCCAGCAGCTAACAATCAGCCAGAAGCTAACATTAGTTAGCAGCTAACATTAGTGATCAGCTAACATTAGTTAGCAGCTAACATTAGTGATCAGCTAACATTAATGATCAGCTAACATTAGTTAGCAGCTAACATTAGTGATCAATCAGCTAACATTAGTGATCAGCTAACATTAGTGATCAGCTAACATTAGTTAGCAGGTAACATTAGTGATCAGCTAACATTAGTTAGCAGCTAACATTAGTGATCAATCAGCTAACATTAGTTAGCAGGTAACATTAGTGATCAGCTAACATTAGCCAGCAGCTAACAATCAGCCAGAAGCTAACATTAGCCAAAAGCTAACATTAGTGATCAGCTAACATTAGTGATCAGCTAACATTAGTTAGCAGCTAACATTAGTGATCAATCAGCTAACATTAGTGATCAATCAGCTAACATTAGTGATCAGCTAACATTAGTTAGCAGGTAACATTAGTGAGCAGCTGACATTAGCCAGCAGCTAACATTAGCCAGCAGCTAACAATCAGCCAGAAGCTAACATTAGCCAAAAGCTAACATTAGTGATCAGCTAACATTGGTTAGCAGCTTCCATCAGAGCAGATAAACAGTTTCCTGTTGTCGTTGTAGTTCCTGCGGGTCACCAAACACTACCTCCCCCATGCCGCCCGGCTCTGCCTGGTCAGCACCTTCCTGGAGGACGGATTCAGGATGTGGTTCCAGTGGGGGGAGCAGAGCGAGTACATCGACTCCACCTGGAACTGTGGACACTTCCTCGCCAATCTCTTCGTCCTGCTCAACCTGCTGGGGCAGCTGGGTAATAGACACACTGTGAGGACCCTCTGTGTCCTCTGTAACCCCCCTAACCTGACCCTGAACCTGAATCTCTTTACCATCAAACCACCCTACACCAGTGAGGACCGGTCAGTCGGTGGTTCTGGTCTCTGGACAGATGTGATGTACTATCGTAGCTCTGGGTGACCACAGACAGACGACATTTATTTATTTCTGATTCAACACCGTCAGGATGTTCTTGGTGCGAATGTACGGTGTCATGATAATAAATCACCTGTCTGTCTGTCTGTCTGTCTGTCTTCAGGTGGCTGTCTGTTGATCCTCAGTAGAAACTTTGTTCAGTACGCCTGCTTCACTCTGTTTGGGATCATCGGCATGCAGGTACACACACACACACACACACACACACACACACACACACACACCTACCAGTGTCCACCTGCTGTTAAATAGACTCTACTTGAACATTTCAGAATTTAAGAACTTCCCTTTAAGTTACCAGTTTGAACCAGTAGAGACGGGCCTTTACCACAGTAGAGACGGGCCTTTACCACAGCAGAGACGGGCCTTTACCACAGGAGAGATGGGCCTTTACCACAGGAGAGACGGGCCTTTACCACAGTAGAGACGGGCCTTTACCACAGTAGAGATGGGCCTTTACCACAGTAGAGACGGGCCTTTACCACAGTAGAGACGGGCCTTTACCACAGCAGAGACGGGCCTTTACCACAGTAGAGACGGGCCTTTACCACAGTAGAGACGGGCCTTTACCACAGCAGAGATGGGCCTTTACCACAGGAGAGACGGGCCTTTACCACAGTAGAGACGGGCCTTTACCACAGTAGAGACGGGCCTTTACCACAGTAGAGACGGGCCTTTACCACAGCAGAGATGGGCCTTTACCACAGTAGAGATGGGCCTTTACCACAGTAGAGACGGGCCTTTACCACAGTAGAGACGGGCCTTTACCACAGCAGAGACGGGCCTTTACCACAGGAGAGACGGGCCTTTACCACAGTAGAGACGGGCCTTTACCACTGCAGAGACGGGCCTTTACCACAGCAGAGATGGGCCTTTACCACAGTAGAGACAGGCCTTTACCACAGTAGAGACGGGCCTTTACCACAGTAGAGATGGGCCTTTACCACAGTAGAGATGGGCCTTAATCACAGTAGAGATGGGCCTTAATCACAGTAGAGATGGGCCTTTACCACAGTAGAGATGGGCCTTAATCACAGCAGAGATGGGCCTTTACCACAGTAGAGATGGGCCTTTACCACAGTAGAGATGGGCCTTTACCACAGTAGAGATGGGCCTTTACCACAGTAGAGACGGGCCTTTACCACAGTAGAGACGGGCCTTTACCACAGTAGAGATGGGCCTTTACCACAGTAGAGATGGGCCTTAATCACAGCAGAGATGGGCCTTTACTCTTAAATACTTGTTACAGCATTATGCTGTAACTGCTGTATACAAACGTCCTATATGTGTTCTGGCAAAAATTGAATTGACTAGACTAGAGCGGACTAGTCAGACTAGTCCCCTCTAGTCAGACTAGTCCGCTCTAGTCAGACTGTAGCGTTAGAACTGATGAAGCCTCTTAGATAAGGGGCGAAACGTCTTCAGAGACTAATCTAAGTCCAGCTGCCTTCAATTCAGTTGCTGCCAGAATGAATCTGACCTGGATGAATGAGAACATTCTCAGACTCTTCGCTGTGTACTGTAGTATATAACAGTACTCTGTGTACTGTAGTGTATAACAGTACTCTGTGTACTGTAGTATATAACAGTACTCTGTGTACTGTAGTATATAACAGTACTCTGTGTACTGTAGTGTATACTACAGTACTCTGTGTACTGTAGTGTATAACAGTACTCTGTGTACTGTAGTATATAACAGTACTCTGTGTACTGTAGTGTATAACAGTACTCTGTGTACTGTAGTATATAACAGTACTCTGTGTACTGTAGTGTATAACAGTACTCTGTGTACTGTAGTGTATAACAGTACTCTGTGTACTGTAGTGTATAACAGTACTCTGTGTACTGTAGTATATAACAGTACTCTGTGTACTGTAGGATATAACAGTACTATGTGTACTGTAGTGTATAACAGTACTCTGTGTACTGTAGTGTATAACAGTACTCTGTGTACTGTAGTATATAACAGTACTCTGTGTACTGTAGGATATAACAGTACTCTGTGTACTGTAGTGTATAACAGTACTCTGTGTACTGTAGTGTATAACAGTACTGTCCTCTGTATAGACGCTGGCCTACAGCATCCTTTGGGACCCAAAGTTCCTTATGAGGTGAGTCTGTGACCTTTAACCTTCTCCTCCTCCTCCCTAACCTCTCCTCCTCCTGCTCCCCCTCTTCCTACACCTCCTCCTCCTCCTCCTCCTCCTCCTCCTCCTCCTCCTACACCCTCCTCCTCCTCCTCCTCCTGCTCCCCCTCTTCCTACACCTCCTCCTCCTCCTCCTCCTGGCTCCCCCTCTTCCTACACCTCCTCCTCCTCCTCCTGCTCCCCCTCTTCCTACACCTCACCTCCTCCTCCTCCTCCTCCTCCTCCTCCTCCTCCTCCTCCTCCTCCTGCTCCCCCTCTTCCTACACCTCCTCCTCCTCCTCCTGCTCCCCCTCTTCCTACACCTCCTCCTCCTCCTCCTCCTCCTCCTCCTCCTCTCCCCTCCTACACCTCCTCCTCCTCCTCCTGCTCCCCCTCTTCCTACACCTCCTCCTCCTCCTCCTCCTGCTCCCCCTCTTCCTACACCTCCTCCTTCTATTGTTTCCTCTCACCTTGTTTGCTTCCTCATTCCCTCTGTAGGAACCTGGCTTTGGGGGGAGGCCTCCTGCTCCTCCTGGCTGAGGGTCGGGAGGAGGCTCGCAGTGTGTTTGCAGGAGTTCCCTCTCTGGGTCACCAGAGTTCTCCGAAGCACCTCCTGCAGTTGGGAGGAAGAGTCCTCCTCATCCTCATGTTCATGACGCTGCTGCACTTTGACCTCAGCCTGTTCAGTGTGAGTGACACAAACACACTCACAGTAACACACACACACACACACACACACAGTAACACACACACAGTAACACACTCACAGTAACACACACACACAGTAACACACACACAGTAACACACACAGTAACACACACACAGTAACACACACACACACACAGTAACACACTCACAGTAACACTCACACACAGTAACACACACACAGTAACACACTCACAGTAACACTCACAGTGACTCACACAGTAACACACACACACACACAGTAACACTCACAGTAACACTCACAGTAACACTCACAGTAACACACACACACACAGTAACACACACACAGTAACACACCACAGTAACACTCACAGTAACTCACACAGTAACACACACACACAGTAACACACACAGTAACACACACAGTAACACACACACAGTAACACACACACACACACACACAGTAACACACACACAGTAACACACTCACAGTAACACACACACACACAACACACACACACACAGTAACACACTCACAGTAACACACTCACAGTAACACACACACACACAGTAACACACACACAGTAACACACTCACAGTAACACACACACACACAGTAACACACACAGTAACACTCACACAGTAACACACACACACACACACAGTAACACACACAGTAACACACACAGTAACACTCACAGTAACACACACCGTAACACACACAGTAACACACAGTAACACACACAGTAACACTCACTGGGACAGATGATGGACGGGGACGAGGACAGGGACGGAGACGGGGACGGAGACGGGGACGAGGACAGGGACAGAGACGAGGACAGGGACGGGAGACGAGGACGGAGACAGGGACGAGGACAGGGACAGAGACGAGGACAGGGACGGGGATGAGGACAGGGACGAGGATGGGGACGGAGACGAGGGATGGGGACGGAGACGAGGACGGAGACAGGAACGAGGACGGGGACGGAGGACAGGGACGGGGATGGGGACAGGGACAAGGACAGGGACGGGGATGAGGACAGGGACGAGGACGGGGAAGAGGAAGGGGAGGGGGACGGAGACGAGGAGAGGGACGGAGACAGGGACGAGGACAGGGACAGGGATGAGGACAGGGACAGAGACGAGGACGGAGACAGGGACGGGGACGGAGACGAGGACGGGGACGGAGACGAGGATGAGGACAGAGACGGGGACGGAGGGAGATGACGGAGACAGGGACGAGGACAGGGACGGGGATGAGGACAGGGAGGGGATGAGGACAGGGACGAGGACGGGGACGAGGACAGGGGAGGGGGACGAGGACGGAGACGAGGACAGGGACGGGGATGAGGACAGGGACGGAGACGAGGACAGGGACGAGGACGGGTCCACAGCAGCTCCCGCTGCTCGCTGACAACAGTTAGAAGGAAACCTGCTTTCACAGCAGAGTCTGCAGGAGTCTCCAGTAACACCAGAAACTCACCAGACTGGTCCTGAAGAGTCCTGAGGGTCTGAAAACTCGCTAAACATGGCGACAACGTGGCTCAGCTGGCAACGCTGCTGAGGTCTGCTGGTAGAACGGCACTTTGATTGACACCAGGGGGCGGAGCCACACCTGGTCTACAGCTACGACGACGCTTGATGATCGGCTTAACGTGCTCACACATCGGCCGACGCCGATCATGAAAAAATGTCAATTAATTGGCCGATTAATGGGTCGACCTCTAGTGTTGTTGTTATTGTTGTGACTGGTGTTGTGTTGTTGTGGCTATTGTTGTTGTCAGAGATCAGTGTTTATGATTCACATTGTATTGATTGTACAACAGAGTCGTCAGCTGTGAGATGCACAGTCAGCTCAGTGTGCAGTCGTTTGTATATATATTATATTATATACATGTGTAAGACATCGCATGTTGTTGTTACCATGGTGAAACAACCAACGTCAGCTGAGTTAACACTGCTTAGCTAGCCGAGCTAACGTTAGCCTGACAGTGAATTACACTGATATTTCTGTAATTCTCTGCTCAGCCTGCTGACCAGGCGACCCGGCTCCAGATCAGCAGAAAGAGAGGGAAAGATGATAATAACTATTTAATAACAACGTGAGTGAACCATAAGGTAGTTCTACTGATCCTCCGTCAGGACTTCAGCCCTCCCTGGTCCTTAGTTTTAAAGGTTTTGTGGGAAATAAAACAGTTTGTAATCATGAAATACTGTACTACTGTAGTCTACTACAGACAGACTACTGGAGCTCACCTCAGATCCTGGACTGGACTCTGGACCAGTTTCTGTGTGAGCCCTCATGCTGACATGCTGACCTTGTGTCCAGATCCTGCAGAACCTGGTGGGTACGGCGCTCATCGTGCTGGTGGCGGTGGGCTTCAAGACGAAGCTGGCCGCTCTGACTCTGGTGGTCTGGCTGCTCTGCCTCAACTTCACCTTCAACGCCTTCTGGAACATCCCGTCCTACAAACCCATGCACGACTTCCTGAAGTACGACTTCTTCCAGACCACGTCGGTGATCGGGGGCCTGCTGCTGGTGGTGGCCCTTGGTCCCGGGGGGGTCTCTATGGACGAGAAGAAGAAGGAGTGGTGAGGAGGAAGAGGAGGAGGGGGGAGGAGTAACTGATGCGAAAAAGAGGAGGAAGAGATGTAACTCTGAATGTGACGGTACAATACACGGTTTTTTAAAAATGGCCACATTTCTTCCTGTAAAAACTGTTCAGGTTTTCCCACACGACTACAAGTAGCCGTACGAACGACGTCAGGACGGGTGTATCTAGAGTGAATCCAGGGTGGTGGCTAATTCCTGCTCACTGCAGCTTTTCATAAAGCCCTGTTCACACCAAGAGTGAAGCCAGTTTTCGTCTTGCGTTATTGGGGTTAGTCCGACCGTCGGTATCATTTGTTCATTCTAGATGCTCCAGAGAGGAGGCGGAGCTTGTCTCCATGGATACCAACAACATTTCCTCCATCAACGTGTTAGAAATAACCACTGTAGCTACTTTGCACATGCTGGTGAACGCCGTCGTGTCCGGGTTCATACCATCACCAGGCGGTGAGCTGGATTCACATCAGGGGCCTGGACCTGAGTAAGATAAGATAAGATAAGATATTCCTGTATTAGTCCCACAGTGGGGAAATTCACAACACCGTAGTACACCGTAGTACACCGTGTCCCAAGTCCAGTTTGATATAGTGTGAACACTTCATACAGTACTCTGGTACGGATCCACTTGGAAAAGTGGTCTGGAGCTCAGATCACGTGTACTCAGGTTCGTTTCTGTGGGTCGCTAGTTAACACCAGAAACGTTAGCAGTCAGCGAGTAGTTGCTAAAAGGCTTTTCAGTCGGAGGAATTGTACTCGGGCACGATATGTACGGATCAGTCGTACCTAATATGGACGTCACTACTGAGGTATGAACCCACAATAAACAGACAAGAACCAGATCAGAATGATGCTGATCAGTCAACAGTCTGAACTGACGCTCTGTCAGGTCTGTTACCACGACGACAAGCAGACAGCTGTTAAAATGCTTGTTTTCTGAATGGAGTCTGGTTGGATCAGAACCAGGCTCTGCAGCTGCTGCATCGACACTCAGCATACAGTCATGTAGACGTTGTTTCCGCCGTAGACAGTCGGTGGTTTCTACACAGACTGATTCCTCTGCAGCTCCTGTGAATAACTCAAATCTCACGTTTGCGTCGCCCAGCGCAGACTTGTGTCTATTTGCCTCTTTGCATTGACTTCTATGTAATCACACTGTGTGAAAAGTTTACTTTGGTCACCCCATAAATAGATGAAATAATAAACTGTAAAGAGCAACAGAAGGTGCCGTAGTATTTAGGAGGACAGACATAGATCTAGGATATCCCAGCACACAGGATGTGGAAACACCAGGATGGTCACACTGCGCAGTATGAAGCCAGTCGGCATGTTGTTCTGGTTATTCTGACCCACACACACCGTTTATGAGCAAGAGGGTCAAAGGTCATGGAGTAATGTGATGAAGTAGTGTGTCCCAGTAGTATGAGTACTACATGCTACAGTATGTACTTGGTGAAGGCGGCTGTACTACTAGTAAAAACAAAAGAATGAGATTTGAAATCAGACTGAGATAATCAGTAAAACTAACAATACAGACAAAAAATAGATTCACCTACGTGTCTTGATTTAGTTTTTTCATTATTTCTGTATCAATGTTTTAATGTCAGACTCATTTCTCTGCTTCCTCTGAGTCTATGTGGAGGTAGAAGGAAGTTAGTGCTTTTATTGTGGTAGTCTGAGTGACGTGTTTCTGTATCCGTCCACCAGAACAAACCTCAGAAAGTATTAAAGGGTGGAGGGTGGGCGTGGATCCGACCTCCACCCTCCATGTTAAAGCAGCATGTTGAATCAGGCTAAATCCTGGAGCTGTGGACTCTCTCTGTCCTCTCTCCTCAGAGCAGACTGACATGATGTAGATGAAGCTGTGCTGTTCCCCTGTAGAGCACCCTGGTCCTGGTCCTGGTCCTGGTCCTGGTCCTGGTCCTGACAGCTCTGTTGGTGGTAGATTAACTCGTATTTCTGCAGGACGGTGATGCGTATTGTCTCTAAACAGTGATGAGAACTCTGCTGCGTCACAAAATGTGGATGAATTTATTATTTAGAGGTTAAGTGAGCAGACAGCTGTTGACCTCATCAACATCTGGAGAGGACAAATATTGTCCGACTCTCTTTTTGACTGACTTCACTGAAGGATAGTTAACTACAGACATCCAAAGATTTATACGCCCTCAGTTTATCTTTACAGCGCTGCCGTTGGCCTCCAGCCCGCTGGTTGGACGGCTGGCTACTTAGCTAGCTTAGCTTGCTAATTCCTCCATGCTACAGGAAATGAGTCCAGCAGCAGACAGAACTGGGTCACGGTCCCTCATGAACATGATCAGATCGTTGTTCTGCCTCCTCTAAAAACCTGTCATGGCCACGAACAGCTCCGTCCTCCTGGTCCAACCCCTCTCCACCTCAGCTACAGGCCTGCCGTGTCGTCTGTTAACAGACAGAACGGGGGACGCCAGACGTGGTCTGAGGTCAGTGTTCTCAGTGCCAGTTTCTGTGATGATTTGTGTGATTGATCCATCAGAACTAGAACCAGTCCTCTCGCTCTACTCTTCATCATCTCCTTCCTCCTCCTCACTGACCAATCAGAGGGCCTCTGTGACTCACATGACTGGCGTGTCCGGATGTTCTCATGGCAGAGAACCGTTGAGACGTTCCGTCTCCAGAACCAGATCTTGTTGGTAGAACGTGGTGATGAAGGACGCCGTCTGTCTCCGTGACGCTGTGACAGTGGAGTCGTTCTCTCGAAGGTCTTTAATAAATCCGTCCAGCATGGGGAGCTCTGCTGTGTTCATTCATGTTAATGTGCTGATTATTAGACATAAACATCATAGAAACACGTATTTTCATTAGTTATATTTCTCTTTACAGCCAGACAGAAATCAACAAACAATAATAATTATATATTTATATACTTTATATATTTCATTCAGCTTGAATGTGATGATTTGATGGATGGCCTCCATCCCTCCCTCCCTACCTACCTACCTGTCTGTCTACCTGTCTACCTCTATATATATATATATATATGTAGAGGGAGACAGGTAGGGAGGGAGGCCATCCATCAAATCATCACATTAATTCATGTTATGTGATCTGTGTAGTTGTGGTTGTTGTGTCTCTCTTCAGGTGTTGCCTGCTGATGAGGGTCAGGTGGACCAGAGACCAGGTCCCTGGACCAGGAAGCAGTATTTAGTTAACAGGTAACTTCAGGTTTAACCCTTTAGGGTTGTCAGTCCTCTTGCTGGTGTAGATCACCATGGTAACTGATGATGAACACCTGACCTGCTCTGCAGCAGCTTACCTTCCAGGTAAGAGATCAGTTCATCTAATAGGGCCTCCTACTGGCCAATCAGAGCTCAGTGAGCAGATCACATGATGACATCACGCCTGGTGAATTAAAGGGCTCTGTGGTGTAGTGAACCAAAGGGTCCAACAGGTGGAGCTGTTTACCTGCCGCTGATTCATCACCTCATCCATCATGTCCTCTGTGGACCCACACACCCTCCAACCAGAGGGACTGTCTCCACCCGCACGGGCTGCAACCACCCCATAACACACACACCCTCCAACCAGAGGGACTGTCTCCACCCGCACGGGCTGCAACCACCCCATAACACAACACACACCATAACACAACACACACCATAACACAACACACACCATAACACAACACACACCATACACACACACACCATAACACAACACACACCATAACACACACACCATAACACACACACACACACCGTAACACACACACACACCATAACACACACACCATAACACAACACACACCATAACACACACACACACACCGTAACACACAACACACACCATAACACACACACCATAACACAACACACACCATAACACACTAACACACACCATAACACACACACACACACCATAACACACACACACCATAACACACACACACACACACACCATAACACACACACCATAACACAACACACACCATAACACACTAACACACACCATAACACACACACCATAACACACACACACACACACACCATAACACACACACACACACCATAACACACACACACACACCATAACACACACACACACACCAACACACACACACACACACACCATAACACACACACACACATACACACACACACCATAACACACACACACACACACACACACAACACACACACACACACACACACACACACACACACACCATAACACACACACACACACACACACACACACACCATAACACACACACACACACACACACACACACACATAACACACACACACACACACCATAACACACACACACACACACACACACACACACCATAACACACACACACACACACACCATAACACACACACACACACACACACACACACACACACACACACACACCACACACACACACACACACCATAACACACACACACACATACACACACACACACCATAACACACACACACACACACACACACACACCATAACACACACACACACACACACACACCATAACACACACACACCATAACACACACACACACATACACACACACACACACCATAACACACACACACACACCATACACACACACACACACATACACACACACACACACCACTAACACACACACCACACACACACTAACACACACCATACACACACACACACACACACACCATAACACACACACACACACACACACACACACCATAACACACACACACACACACACACACACACCATAACACACACACACACACACCATAACACACACACACACACACACACACACACACACACACACACATACACACACACACACACAGGTGCTCTGAGGAGAAATCAATAACTCATAACTGTGTCTTTGTGGTGTATGTGGTGTTCAGGTGCTGCCCTTGGCTGCAGGTTATTAGAGCACCTGGACTACACACACTGGTCACTGTGTGTGTGTGTGTGTGTGTGTGTGTGTGTGTGTGTGTGTGTGACCTCTGCTCTAAATGAATATTGAATGTTTTCTTTCTGCTGTTTGGCCTTTTAAAGGACAGTTCTGCTCTTTTGTCCGTCAGTCTGGATGTTTTGGTGCATTAACGTTCCTCATATCTGGATCAGCGCCGGGTTCACCGGCCACGTGTAAACTCAGTCCTGATATCTGGATCAGCGCCGGGTTCACCGGCCACGTGTAAACTCAGTCCTGATATCTGGATCAGCGCCGGGTTCACCGGCCACGTGTAAACTCAGTCCTGATATCTGGATCAGCGCCGGGTTCACCGGCCACGTGTAAACTCAGTCCTGATATCTGGATCAGCGCCGGGTTCACCGGCCACGTGTAAACTCAGTCCTGATATCTGGATCAGCGCCGGGTTCACCGGCCACGTGTAAACTCAGTCCTGATATCTGGATCAGCGCCGGGTTCTCAGCCTGGTAGGTGTGACGATTGTTCTGAACGCAGAGATAATGTTGGGTGAATGCTAACAGCCGGTAGTAATTGTTATGACAACACTGTAACCGTGGTAACTACAGAACATCATGTAACCACAAATATAAAATAACATTTATGATAAGAAGGTAACGACATAAAGATCCTTCCTGCTAGATTATATCAGTGATCATCATAGGGCTTTGTCATACTCACCTGGAGTCCAGGGACCTGGTCTGATCTGAACCGGCTGAGTCCTGGGACCTGGTCTGATCTGAACCGGCTGAGTCCTGGTCTGGTCTGAACCGGCTGAGTCCTGGGACCTGGTCTGATCTGAACCGGCTGAGTCCAGGGACCTGGTCTGATCTGAACCGGCTGAGTCCAGGGACCTGGTCTGATCTGAACCGGCTGAGTCCAGGGACCTGGTCTGATCTGAACCGGCTGAGTCCTGGGACCTGGTCTGATCTGAACCGGCTGAGTCCTGGGACCTGGTCTGATCTGAACCGGCTGAGTCCTGGTCTGGTCTGAACCGGCTGAGTCCTGGAGGAGGTGTCAGTCTGGTCCTCCACCAGATGGAGCTCTTGTTGTTCTGCTTCATCTCCTCCTGCTGACTGAATACTCATAAATACTATCATCACTAATACAGCAGTGTATCACAATTATATTTAATAATCATAAAAATAATATCAATAATACTCAGAAATACTATGATCACTAATCCATAATCCCTCCTTGATTTGATGATTGATCATTTAGATCATCTGTAGAATGATAATAATAAATCCTAGTGTTGACTGATATGAAGCAGAAGATCTGATCAGAATGATTGATCGTTATATTAATAATTGTTGAAAAACGACGACGTCCTGATCTGATCTGTTATCACTGTGAACTCAGCCGCTGATTCATACTAATATTCAATAATCCTCATTTTTATTTACGAGGACAAAACGGAGCCGAGACTAAAACTAAAAGCTGATTTTATCATTAAAGAGAGAGACGGTGCGTTCAGGTTCAGGGACGGAGCCCTTAATTACCTTCTCTTGATTGTCTATATATATACATATGTATATATATTTATATATATATGTGTGTGTGTGTGTGTGTGTGTGTGTGTGTAGACTGTAATCAGGGGTGAAATGTTAAAAGCTTCTCTGATTTTTCAGGATTTAGTCTGAGCCGCTCTGATTTCCCAGCAGCCTTTGTGTTTCCTTCACCTCCATCTGTCTCTCAGAAACATGAATAAATATTTAAAAAAACATGAAGAAATAAAAGCTGATTTACTGAAAGGAAACGTGACGTAAATCTGCCGACAGAATAAACTTTATTATAGTCGAAAGAGATTTATTCATTTATTAAATATGACCCTCAACATCCTGCTGATGGAATAAGAGTCCATAAAACCCATAGAACCAACAGAACCAATAAAACCTACAGAATCAATAGAACCAATAAAACCCACAGAATCAATAGAACCAATAAAACCCACAGAACCAACAGAACCAATAAAACCCACAGAATCAACAGAACCAATAAAACCTACAGAATCAATAGAACCAATAAAACCCATAGACCCAACAGAACCAATAAAACCTACAGAATCAATAGAACCAATAAAACCCATAGAACCAACAGAACCAATAAAACCTACAGAATCAATAGAACCAATAAAACCCACAGAACCAACAGAACCAATAAAACCCACAGAATCAACAGAACCAATAAAACCTACAGAATCAATAGAACCAATAAAACCCATAGAACCAACAGAACCAATAAAACCTACAGAATCAATAGAACCAATAAAACCCATAGAACCAACAGAACCAATAAAACCAAAATAACAGAACCAATAAAACCTACAGAATCAATAGAACCAATAAAACCCACAGAACCAACAGAACCAATAAAACCTACAGAATCAATAGAACCAATAAAACCCATAGAACCAACAGAACCAATAAAACCCACAGAATCAACAGAACCAATAAAACCTACAGAATCAATAGAACCAATAAAACCCATAGAACCAACAGAACCAATAAAACCTACAGAATCAATAGAACCAATAAAACCCATAGAACCAACAGAACCAATAAAACCTACAGAATCAATAAAACCCATAGAACCAACAGAACCAATAAAACCCACAGAATCAACAGAACCAATAAAACCTACAGAATCAATAGAACCAATAAAACCCATAGAACCAACAGAACCAATAAAACCCACAGAATCAACAGAACCAATAAAACCTACAGAATCAATAGAACCAATAAAACCCATAGAACCAACAGAACCAATAAAACCTACAGAATCAATAGAACCAATAAAGCCCATAGAACCAACAGAACCAATAAAACCCACAGAATCAATAGAACCAATAAAACCCATAGAACCAACAGAACCAATAAAACCTACAGAATCAATAGAACCAATAAAACCCATAGAACCAACAGAACCAATAAAACCTACAGAATCAATAGAACCAATAAAACCCACAGAACCAACAGAACCAATAAAACCCACAGAATCAACAGAACCAATAAAACCTACAGAATCAATAGAACCAATAAAACCCATAGAACCAACAGAACCAATAAAACCCACAGAATCAACAGAACCAATAAAACCTACAGAATCAATAGAACCAATAAAACCCATAGAACCAACAGAACCAATAAAACTGTGAACCAATAAAACCCATAGAATCAACAGAACCAATAAAACCTACAGAATCAATAGAACCAATAAAACCCATAGAACCAACAGAACCAATAAAACCTACAGAATCAATAGAACCAATAAAACCCATAGAACCAACAGAACCAATAAAACCTACAGAATCAATAAAACCATAAACCAACAGAACCAATAAAACCCATAGAACCAACAGAACCAATAAAACCTACAGAATCAATAGAACCAATAAAACCCATAGAACCAACAGAACCAATAAAACCCACAGAATCAACAGAACCAATAAAACCTACAGAATCAATAGAACCAATAAAACCCATAGAACCAACAGAACCAATAAAACCCACAGAATCAACAGAACCAATAAAGCCCATAGAACCAAAGAACCAATAAAACCTACAGAATCAATAGAACCAATAAAACCCATAGAACCAACAGAACCAATAAAACCTACAGAATCAATAGAACCAATAAAACCCATAGAACCAACAGAACCAATAAAACCTACAGAATCAATAGAACCAATAAAACCCATAGAACCAACAGAACCAATAAAACCTACAGAATCAATAGAACCAATAAAACCCATAGAACCAACAGAACCAATAAAACCCACAGAATCAACAGAACCAATAAAACCTACAGAATCAATAGAACCAATAAAACCCATAGAACCAACAGAACCAATAAAACCCACAGAATCAACAGAACCAATAAAACCTACAGAATCAATAGAACCAATAAAACCCATAGAACCAACAGAACCAATAAAACCCACAGAATCAACAGAACCAATAAAACCTACAGAATCAACAGAACCAATAAAACCCATAGAACCAACAGAACCAATAAAACCCACAGAATCAACAGAACCAATAAAACCCACAGAACCAATAAAACCTACAGAATCAATAGAACCGATAAAACCCATAGAACCAACAGAACCAATAAAACCCATAGAACCAACAGAACCAATAAAACCCATAGAACCAACAGAACCAATAAAACCCACAGAATCAACAGAACCAATAAAACCCACAGAACCAATAAAACCTACAGAATCAATAGAACCGATAAAACCCATAGAACCAACAGAACCAATAAAACCCATAGAACCAACAGAACCAATAAAACCCACAGAACCAATAAAACCTACAGAATCAATAGAACCGATAAAACCCATAGAATCAATAAAACTCATAGAACCAACAGAACCAATAAAACCCATAGAATCAATAGAACCAATAAAACCCATAGAATCAGTAGAACCAATAAAACCCATAGAACCAACAGAACCAATAAAACCCATAGAACCAACAGAACCAATAAAACCCACATAACCAACAGAACCAATAAAACCCATAGAATCAATAGAACCAATAAAACCCATAGAACCAACAGAACCAATAAAACCCATAGAACCAACAGAACCAATAAAACCTACAGAATCAATAGAACCAATAAAACCCATAGAACCAACAGAACAAATAAAACCCACAGAATCAACAGAACCAATAAAACCTACAGAACCAATAAAACCCATAGAACCAACAGAACCAATAAAAACCAATAGAACCAATAAAACCCATAGAACCAACAGAGCCAGTATAACCAATAAAACCCATAGAGCCAACAGAACCAATAAAACCCATAGAATCAGTAGAACCAATAAAACCCACAGAACCAATAAAACCAACAGAACCAATAAAACCCATAGAACCAACAGAACCAATAAAACCCATAGAATCAATAGAACCAAGAAAACCCATAGAATCAGTAGAACCAATAAAACCCATAGAACCAACAGAACCAATAAAACCCATAGGACCAACATAACCAATAAATCCCACATAACCAACAGAACCAATAAAACCCATAGAATCAATAGAACCAATAAAACCCATAGAACCAACAGAACCAATAAAACCCATAGAACCAACAGAACCAATAAAACCTACAGAATCAATAGAACCAATAAAACCCATAGAACCAACAGAACAAATAAAACCCACAGAATCAACAGAACCAATAAAACCTACAGAACCAATAAAACCCATAGAACCAACAAAACCAATAAAACCCATAGAACCAACAGAGCCAGTATAACCAATAAAACCCATAGAGCCAACAGAACCAATAAAACCCATAGAATCAATAGAACCAATAAAACCCATAGAATCAGTAGAACCAATAAAACCCACAGAACCAATAAAACCCATAAAACCAACAGAACCAATAAAACCCATAGAACCAACAGAACCAATAAAACCCACAGAACCAACAGAACCAATAAAACCCATAGAATCAATAGAACCAATAAAACCCATAGAATCAGTAGAACCAATAAAACCCATAGAACCAACAGAACCAATAAAACCCATAGAACCAATAAAACCCACATAACCAACAGAACCAATAAAACCCATAGAACCAAAAGAACCAATAAAACCCATAGAACCAACAGAACCAATAAAACCCACATAACCCACAGAACCAATAAAACCCATAGAATCAATAGAACCAATAAAACCCATAGAACCAAAAGAACCAATAAAACCCATAGAACCAACAGAACCAATAAAACCCACAGAATCAATAAAACCCATAGAATCAATAGAACCAATAAAACCCATAGAACCAACAGAACCAATAGAACCAATAAAACCCACAGAACCAATAAAACCCACAGAACCAATGAAACCCATAGAACCAACAGAACCAATAAAACCCATAAAATCAATAGAACCAATAAAACCTATAGAACCAATAAAGCCCATAGAACAAATAGAACCAACATAACCAATGGAAACAATAAAACCCATAGAACCAATAGAGCCCATAAATGGTAAATGGACTTGCATTTACACCGCTCTTTTCTAGTCTTCTGACCACTCAGAGCTCTTTACACCACATGTCCCATTCACCCATTCACCCATCCATCCATTCACCCATTCATCCATTCACCCATCCATCCATTCACCCATCCATCCATTCACCCATTCACCCATCCATCCATTCACCCATTCATCCATTCACCCATTCACCCATTCATCCATTCATCCAGTCACCCATAGAAGAGTCCATAGAACCAATAAAACCTACAGAACCAATAGAACCAATAGAGCTCATAGAACCAATAGAGCCCATAGAACCAACAGAACCAATAGAGCCCATAGAACCAACAGAACCAATAGAGCCCATAGAACCAATAGACGTAATAGAACCCATATAACCAATAGAAGCCATAGAACCAATGGAACCCACAAAACCAATAGAACCGAAAGAACCCATAGAACCCATAGTATCCTTACTGAACCCATAGAACCAATAAAACAATAGAACCAACAGAAAGCACAGAACCCATATAACCCATAAAACCACAGATCCAATAGAACCTATAGAGCCCATAGAACCAATAGGAGCTGCAGTCAGACCAACAGCACACCTGCTGTACTACTACTACTGCTACTACTACTACTACTACTACTACTGTGTATTGAGTGTACTTAGAGCACATATTTCCTGTAAACAAGGGATCTACATCTAGATGTCTAGAAGGAAAGAGATGAAACTGACAGCCGCCATTTTGGACTGAAAACACCATTTACGATATATTGAATATTTTGTAATATCTTATTGTTCTATACGGGCCGTTTCAATAGAGACATTAAATATGATTATAGAATAGAGATAATGGAGTTCTACTGTCGTCTGGTAGCTTTTAGTCCAACATGGCGTCCTCGTTGTTGATGTGGAACCGACTGACTTTAAGTTCTCCTCGATCGACATATTGAAACAGGAAATGATGTAAAATTTGCAGCAATGGATGTGACTTAAAAACGAAACGTCTGTATAATCTGATATCACAACAACAATATTCTGTTTATTATATGATCCATATATATTTTTATTGAAGCATCTTGTAAATCCTGAAGTGATTCAGTCGCCTCATTTTCTATAAAATGAAACTTCAGTCTATGAATTTTTATTAATTATTACAAAACTTAACAAAACCAAAACCTAAAATCCATCTGAGTGTGATCATAAATAGTTCATAAATTAAACAGCTGGACAGGAATGTTGTTTAATTAAATTCCTGACAAATTAAAGTATTTCATCAAATTAATACAGAAATCCTGTTAAAATACAACCTTTAAATATTATAAATAATCTCACTGCTGTCTTCTTTACAGCCACCAGAGACCAGTATGTTAAATGAATGTGACCCCGACTTTATATTAATTAATAAGAGCTCTGCTGCGGTGAATATGATGAGTAGTACACTACTACAGTACAAAGAATATACTATAGAATATAAAACTATCTACTAGAAAACTGGCCCGTCTGGAGCCGGGCCCGCAGAGGGGGGCGGACGGAGGGCCCGGACGGAGGGCCCGGACGGAGGGCCCGGACGGAGGACCTGGACGGAGGGCCCAGACGGAGGACCCAGACGGAGGGCCCGTTTGGAGCCGGACCCTGACGGAGTTTGGAGCCGGACCCAGATGGAGGGCCCGTCTGGAGCCAGACCCTGACGGAGTTTGGAGCCGGACCCAGATGGAGGGCCCGTCTGGAGCCAGACCCTGACGGAGGGCCCAGACGGAACAAGCTACGTGGTAACACCTCCTCTCCATCCTGTGGGCCCACCACCTGCAGGAGGACCCGCACCACCTACACCATCTACACCACCTGCACCACCTACACCATCTACACCACCTGCACCACATACACCATCTACACCACCTTCACCACATGCACCATCTACACCACATACACCATCTACACCACTACACCACATACACCATCTACACCACCTGCACCACATACACCATCTACACCACATACACCATCTACACCACCTACACCACATACACCATCTACACCACCTTCACCACATACACCATCTACACCATCTACACCACATACACCATCTACACCACCTTCACCACATGCACCATCTACACCACATACACCATCTACACCACCTGCACCCCATGCACCACATACACCATCTACACCACATACACCATCTACACCACCTACACCATCTACACTATCTACACCACATACACCATCTACACCACCTGCACCACATACACCATCTACACCACATACACCATCTACACCACCTTCACCACATGCACCATCTACACCACATACACCATCTACACCACCTTCACCACATGCACCATCTACACCACATACACCATCTACACCACCTGCACCCCATGCACCACATACACCATCTACACCACATACACCATCTACACCATCTACACCACATACACCATCTACACCACATACACCATCTACACCATCTACACCACATACACCATCTACACCATCTACACCATCTACACCACATACACCATCTACACCATCTACACCATCTACACCACATACACCATCTACAGCATCTACACCACATACACCATCTACACCATCTACACCACATACACCATCTACACCATCTACACCACATACACCATCTACAGCATCTACACCACATACACCATCTACACCATCTACACCACATACACCATCTACACCATCTACACCACATACACCATCTACACCACCTGCACCACATACACCATCTACACCACATACACCATCTACACCACCTGCACCCCATGCACCATCTACACCACATACACCATCTACAGCATCTACACCACATACACCATTTACACCATCTACACCACATACACCATCTACACCATCTACACCACATACACCATCTACACCACCTGCACCACATACACCATCTACACCACATACACCATCTACACCACATACACCATCTACACCACCTTCACCACATGCACCATCTACACCACATACACCATCTACACCACCTGCACCACATACACCATCTACACCACATACACCATCTACACCACCACATACACCATCTACACCACATACACCATCTACACCACCTGCACCCCATGCACCATCTACACCACATACACCATCTACACCACATACACCATCTACACCATCTACACCACATACACCATCTACACCATCTACACCACATACACCATCTACATCACATACACCATCTACACCACCTGCACCATCTACACCACCTACACCATCATCATCATCGTACACCCATCAGGATTAAACAATATGAAATATTGCAAACATGAAGCTCCTGTGCTGTTGTTTCTATACTGACATAGTGGGGATATTATGGGATGTGAGCAGCTCTGCTGATCTCTGAAGGCAAAGAAAGGCATGCTGGGTAGAGAGTCCAGGGTGAAGCAAGGCATGCTGGGTAGAGAGTCCAGGGTGAAGCAAGGCATGCTGGGTAGAGAGTCAGACTCCCTCCACCTCCACCATACTACATTA
>CAMQGK010000010.1:1127500-1160000 GCA_947000775.1 Pterois miles
TGGACATACTTTACTATAACATATTTTTAAACATACTATACTATGACTTGTTTTTGAAATACTATACTATGACATATTTTTAAACATACTATACTATGACTTTTTTTGGACATACTAAACTATGACGATTTTTTAGAGATACTATACTATGAGTTTTGTTCGACATACTATACTATGACTTTTATTCAACATACTATACTATGACTTTTTTTCGACATACTAAACTATGACGATTTTTTAGAGATACTATACTATGAGTTTTGTTCGACATACTATACTATGACTTTTATTCAACATACTATACTATGACTTTTTTTTCGACATACTAAACTATGACTTTTTTAAACATACTATACTATGACTTTTTTCAACATACTGTACTCTGACTTTTTTTCGACATACTATACTATGACTTTTTTTGGACATACTATACTATGACATTTTTTTAAACATACTATACTATGACTGTTTTTCGACATACTATACTATAATATTTTTTTCGACATACTGTACTATGACTTTTTCGACATACTATACTATGACATTTATTCAAGTAATTTTTCGACATACTATACTATGACTTTTTTTGGACATAGTATACTTTGACTTTTTTTTTGACATACTATACTATGACTTTTTTTCGACAAACTATACTATTACTTTTTTATGATATTTTTCGACATACTATATTATGACGATTTTTTAGAGATACTATACTATGACTTTTATTCGACATACTATACTATGACTTTTTTTCGACATACTATACTATGACTTTTTTTCGACATACTATACTATGACTTTTTTCGACATACTATACTTTGACTTTTTTATGATATTTTTCGACATACTATACTATGACATTTTTTTAAACATACTATAATATGACTTTTTTCGACATACTATACTATGACTTTTTTGGACATACTATACTATGACTTTTTTGGACATACTATACTTTGACTTTTTTTCGACATACTATACTATGACTTTTTTTTCGACAAACTATACTATTACTTTTTTATGATATTTTTCGACATACTATACTATGACTTTTTTTCGACATGCTATACTATGACATTTATTCAAGTAATTTTTCGACATACTATACTATGACTTTTTTCGACATACTATACTATGACTTTTTTCGACATACTATACTATGACATTTATTCAAGTAATTTTTCGACATACTATACTATGACTTTTTTGGACATACAAGACTATGAGCTTTTTGGATATACTATACTATGACTGTTTTTCGACATAATATAGTATGACTTTTTTTCGACAAACTATACTATTACTTTTTTTATGATATTTTTCGACATACTATATTATGAAGATTTTTTTAGAGATACTATACTGAGTTTTGTTTGACATACTATACTATGACTTTTTTTCGACATACTATACTATGACTTTTTTTCAATATACTACACTATGATTTTTTCGACATACTATACTATGACTTTTTTCGACATACTATACTATGATTTTTTTTGGACATACTATACTATGACTTTTTTTTAAACATACTATACTATGACTTTTTTCGACATACTATATTCTGACTTTATTTTTCGACATACTATACTATGACTTTTTTTGACATACTATACTATGAATGTTTTTCGACATACTATACTATGACTTTTTTTGACATACTATACTATGAGTGTTTTTCGACATACTATACTTTGACAATTTTTCGACATACTATACTATGACTTTTTTTATGAAATTTTTCGACCTACTAGACTATGACGTTTTTTAGACATACTATACTTTGACAATTTTTCGACATACTATACTATGACTTTTTTATGAAATTTTTCGACATACTATACTATGACTTTTTTCGACATACTATACTCTGATTTTTTTATGAAATTTTTCGACATACTATACTATGACTTTTTTCGAGATACTATACTATGACTTTTTTTATTTTTTTCGACATACTATACTATGTCTTTTTTCGACATACTATACTATGACTTTTTTTCGACATACTATACTATTAAGTTTTTTCAGCGTACTATATTATGACTTTTTGCAACATGCTATACTATGACGATTTTTTTGACATACTATACTATGACTTTTTTATGAAATTTTCGACATACTATACTTTGACTTTTTATGGACATACTATACTATAAATTTTTTTCGACATACTATACTATGACTTTTTTGGACATACTATATTATGACTTTTTTTGGATATACTATACTATAACCTTTTTTGGACATACTATACTATGATTTTTTTTGGACATAGTATACTTTGACTTTTTTTTGACATACTATACTATGACTTTTTTTCGACATACTAAACTATGACTTTTTTTGACATACTATACTCTGACTTTTTTCGACATACTATACTATGAATTTTTTATGATATTTTTCGACATACTATACTCTGACTTTTTTCGACATACTATACTCTGACTTTTTTTTGAAATACTATCTATTACGACATACTACACTATGATTTTTTTTGGACATACTATACTATGACTTTTTTCGACATACTAAACTATGATTTTTTTTGGACATACTATACTATGACTTTTTTTAAACATACTATACTATACTTTTTGACCTATATTATGAAATTTTACGACATACTACACTATGAATTTTTTTGGACATACTATACTATTACTTTTTTAAAATTTTTCGACATACTATATTATGACTTTTTTATACATACTATACTATTAAGTTTTTTCAGCGTACTATACTATGACTTTTTTTTTAAACATATTATATGATGACTTTTTTTGGACATACTATACTATGACTTTTTTTCGACATACTATACTATGACGTTTTTATGAAATTTTTGGACATACTATACTAAGACTTTTTTTCCAACATTTTATACTATAATTTCTTCGATATACTATACCATGACTTTTTTCCAATACATTTTTTGACATACTATACTATGACTTTTTTCGACATATTATACTATTACGTTTTTTCGACGTACTATACTATGATTTTTTTTGGACATACTATACTATGACTTTTTTTGGACATACTATAGTATGACTTTTTTTCGACAAACTGCACTATTACTTTTTTAATATACTATATTTTCCGACATACTATAATATTTTCTCAAGATATTATACCATGACTTTTTCGACATACTATACTTGACTTTTTTGACTACTACTACGACATACTATAGTATGAATTTTTTATGAAATTTTTTGACATACTATACTATGACGATGTTTTAGACATAATATACTATGACTTTTTTTGTACATACTATACTATGACATTTTTTTAAACATACTATACTATGACTTTTTTTTTGACATACTATACTATGACTTTTTTTTCGATATACTATACTTTGACTTTTTTATGAAATTTTTTGACATAATATACTATGAATTGTTTGGACATACTATATTTTGACTTTTTTCATGAAATTTTTCGACATGCTATACTATGACTTTTTTTGGACATACTTTACTATAACATATTATTTTTTTAAACATACTATACTATGACTTGTTTTTGAAATACTATACTATGACATATTTTTAAACATACTATACTATGACTTTTTTTGGACATACTATACTGTAAATTTTTTATGAAATTTTTCGACATACTATACTATGACATTTTTTTCAACATACTATACTATGACTTTTTTTTCGACATACTAAACTATGACGATTTTTTAGAGATACTATACTTTATTGAGTTTTTTTCGACATACTATACTATGACTTTTATTGAACATACTATACTATGACTTTTTTTGGACATACTAAACTATGACTTTTTTAAACATACTATACTATGACTTTTTTCAACATACTGTACTGTGACTTTTTTTCGACATACTATACTATGACTTTTTTTTGGACATACTATACTATGACTTTATTTTTTTAAACATACTATACTTTGACTGTTTTTCAACATACTATACTATAATTTTTTTATATATTTTTCGACATACTGTACTATGACTTTTTCGACATACTATACTATGACATTTATTCAAGTAATTTTTCGACATACTATACTATGACTTTTTTTGGACATAGTATACTTTGACTTTTTTTTGACATACTATACTATGACTTTTTTTCGACAAACTATACTATTACTTTTTTATGATATTTTTCGACATACTATATTATGACGATTTTTTCGAGATACTATACTATGACTTTTTTTCGACATACTATACTATGATTTTTTTTCGACATACTATACTATGACATTTTTTTCGACATACTATACTATGACTTTTTTCGACATACTATACTTTGACATTTTTAAAAAAACTATGATATTTTTCGACATACTATACTATGACATTTTTTTCAACATACTATAATATGACTTTTTTTCGACATACTATACTATGACATTTTTTTGGACATACTATACTATGACTTTTTTGGACATACTATACTTTGACTTTTTTTCGACATACTATACTCTGACTTTTTTTCGACAAACTATACTATTACTTTTTTATGATATTTTTCGACATACTATACTATGACTTTTTTTCGACATGCTATACTATGACATTTATTCAAGTAATTTTTCGACATACTATACTATGACTTTTTTCGACATACTATACTATGACTTTTTTCGACATACTATACTATGACATTTATTCAAGTAATTTTTCGACATACTATACTATGACTTTTTTGGACATACAAGACTATGAGCTTTTTGGATATACTATACTATGACTGTTTTTCGACATAATATAGTATGACTTTTTTTCGACAAACTATACTATTACTTTTTTATGATATTTTTCGACATACTATATTATGAAGATTTTTTAGAGATACTATACTGAGTTTTGTTTGACATACTATACTATGACTTTTTTTCGACATACTATACTATGACTTTTTTTCAATATACTACACTATGATTTTTTCGACATACTATACTATGACTTTTTTCGACATACTATACTATGATTTTTTTTGGACATACTATACTATGACTTTTTTTAAACATACTATACTATGACTTTTTTCGACATACTATATTCTGATTTTTTGGAATACTATATACTTTTTTCGACATACTATACTATGACTTTTTTTGACATACTATACTATGAATGTTTTTCGACATACTATACTATGACTTTTTTCCGACATACTATACTATGAGTGTTTTTCGACATACTATACTTTGACAATTTTTCGACATACTATACTATGACTTTTTTTATGAAATTTTTCGACCTACTAGACTATGACGTTTTTTAGACATACTATACTTTGACAATTTTTCGACATACTATACTATGACTTTTTTATGAAATTTTCCGACATACTATACTATGAGTTTTTTCGACATACTATACTCTGATTTTTTTATGCAATTTTTCGACATACTATACTATGACTTTTTTCGAGATACTATACTCTGATTTTTTTTTTTATGATATTTTTCGACATACTATACTATGAATTTTTTCGACATACTATACTATGACTTTTTTTGGACATACTATACTATGACTTTTTTTGGACATACTATACTATGACATTTTTTAAAACATACTATACTATGACTTTTTTCGACATACTATACTATGACTTTTTTTCGACATACTATACTATGACTTTTTTTGGACATACTATACTATGACATTTTTTAAAACATACTATACTATGACTTTTTTCGACATACTATACTATGACTTTTTTCGATACTATACTCTGACTTTTTTTCGACATACTATACTATTACTTTTTTATGATATTTTTCGACATACTATACTATGACTTTTTTTCGACATGCTATACTATGACATTTATTCAAGTAATTTTTCGACATACTATGACTTTTTTCGACATACTATACTATGACTTTTTTCGACATACTATACTCTGACATTTATTCAAGTAATTTTTCGACATACTATACTATGACTTTTTTGGACATACTATACTATGACTTTTTTATATATTTTTATACCATGACTATGAATTTTTTCGAAATACTATACTATGACTTTTTTTGGACATACTATACTATGACATTTTTTAAAACATACCATACTATGACTTTTTTCGACATACTATACTATGACTTTTTTCGACATACTATACTATGACTTTTTTCGACATACTATACTTTGACTTTTTTTGACATACTATACTCTGACTTTTTTTCGACAAACTATACTATGACTTTTTTTAAACATAATATACCATGACTTTTTTTGGAAATACTATACTATGACATTTTTTTAAACAAACTATACTATGACTTTTTTCGAAATACTATACTATGATTTTTTTTGGACTTACTGAACTTTGATTTTTTTTTGACATACTATAGTATGACTTTTTTTCGACAAACTATACTATTACTTTTTTATGAAATTTTTCGACATACTATACTATAACATTATTTCGACAAACTATACAGTGACTTTTTCAGGAGAAATTTTTCGACATACTATACTATGAATTTTTCCGACATACTATACTTTGAGTGTTTTTTCGACATCCTATACTATGAGTTTTTTTTAAACATACTATACTATGACTTTTTCATGAAATTTTTCCATATACTATACTATAACATTATTTCAAAAAACTATACTATGACGTTTTTCGACATACTATACTATGACATTTTTATGATATTTTTCGACATACTATACTATGACATTTTTTTAAACATACTATACTATGACTTTTTTCGACATACTATACTCTGACTTTTTTTCGACATACTATACTATGACATTTATTCAAGTAATTTTTCGACATACTATACTATGACTTTTTTTGGACATACTATACTATGACTGTTTATGGATATGCTATACTATGACTTTTTTGTACATACTATACTATGATTTTTTTTTAAACATACTATACTGTGACTTTTTTCGACATACTATACTCTGATTTTTTTCGACATACTATACTATGACGTTTTTATGATATTTTTCGACATACTATACTATGACTTTTTTCGACATACTATACTATGACGTTTTTATGATATTTTTCGACATACTATACTATGACTTTTTCGACATACTATACTATGACATTTATTCAAGTAATTTTTCAACATACTATACTATGATTTTTTTTGGACATACTATACTTTGACTTTTTTTCGACATACTATAGTATGACTTTTTTTTCGACAAACTATACTATTACTTTTTTATGATATTTTTCGACATACTATACTATGAATTTTTTCGACATACTATAACTTTTTTTCACATACTATATGATTTTTTTTAAACATACTATACTATGACATTTTTTTAAACATACTATACTATGAGTTTTTTATGAAATTTTTTGACATACTATACTATGACTTTTTTCGACATACTATACTATGACATTTTTTTAAACATACTATACTATGAGTTTTTTATGATATTTTTCGACATACTATACTATGACTTTTTCGACATACTATACTATGACATTTATTCAAGTAATTTTTCGACATACTATACTTTGACTTTTTTTCGACATAATATAGTATGACTTTTTTTCGACAAACTATACTATTACTTTTTTATGATATTTTTCGACATACTATACTATGAATTTTTTCGACATACTATACGGTGACTTTTTTGGACATACTATACTATGACTGTTTTTCGACATACTATACTGACTTTTTTCGACATACTATACTATGACTGTTTTTCGACATACTATACTATGACTTTTTTCGACATACTATACTATGACTGTTTTTCGATATACTATACTGACTTTTTTGGACATACTATACTATGACTGTTTTTGATATTATATATTTTTTTTATTATTTTTTTTTGGACTTACTATACTTTGACTTTTTTTTTCGACATACTATAGTGTGACTTTTTTCGACAAACTATACTATTACTTTTTTATGAAATTTTTCGACATACTATACTACGACTTTTTTTCGACATACTATATTATGACTCTTTTATGAAATTTTTCAACATACTATACTATGACTTTTTTTGGACATACTATGCTATGACAATTTTTTCGACATACTTTACTGACTTTTTATGAAATTTTTTGACATATTATACTTTGAATTTTTTTCGACATACTATACTATGACTTTTTTTAAACATACTATACTATGAATTTTTCCGACATACTATACTTTGAGTGTTTTTCGACATCCTATACTATGACTTTTTTTTAAACATACTATACTATGACTTTTTTTCGACATACTATACTATGACTTTTTTATGATGTTTTTCGACATACTATACTATGACTTTTTTTCGACATACTATACTATGATATTTTTTTAAACATACTATACTATGACTTTTTTATGATATTTTTCGACATACTATACTATGACTTTTTTTGGACATACTATACTATGACTTTTTTTGGACTTACTATACTTTGACTTTTTTTCGACATACTATACTATGACATTTATTCAAGTAATTGTTCGACATACTATACTCTGACTTTTTTGACATCTATACTATGACATTTATTAAGTAATTTTTGACATACTATACTATGACTTTTTTGGACATACTATACTATTTTTTTTTTTGGACTTACTATACTTTGACTTTTTTTTGACAAACTATACTATTACTTTTTTATTAAATTACTTTTTTTCGACATACTATACTATGACATTTATTAAGTAATTTTCGACATACTATACTCTGACTTTTTTTCGACATACTATACTATGACATTTATTCAAGTAATTTTTCGATATACTATACTATGACTTTTTTCGACATACTATACTATGATTTTTTTTGGACTTACTATACTTTGACTTTTTTTTGACATACTATACTATGACTTTTTTCGACATACTATACTGTGACTTTTTTTCGACATACTATACTATGACTTTTTTCGACACACTATACTATGACTTTTTCTCGATATACTATACTATGACTTTTTTCGACACACTATACTATGACTTTTTTATGATGACTTTTTTCGACATACTATACTATGACTTTTTTCGACATACTATACTGTGACATTTATTCAAGTAATTGTTCGACATACTATACTCTGACTTTTTTTCGACATACTATACTATGACATTTATTCGAGTAATTTTTCGATATACTATACTATTTGAAATTTTTCGACATACTATACTATGACTTTTTTGGACTTACTATACTTTGACTTTTTTATGATATTTTTGACATACTATACTATGACTTTTTTCGACATACTATACTGTGACTTTTTTTCGACATACTATACTATGACTTTTTTTCGACACACTATACTATGACTTTTTCTCGATATACTATACTATGACTTTTTAATGATTTTTTTCAACACACTATACTACTGACTTTTTTATGATATTTTTCGACATACTATACTATGATTTTTTTTCGACATACTATATTATGACTTTTTCATAAATTTTTCGACATACTATACTATGACATTTTTTCGACAAACTATACTATGACTTTTTTTCGACATACTATACTATGACATTATTTCGACAAATTATACTGTGACTTTTTAGTGAATTTTTTCGACATACTATACTATGACTTTTTTTCGACATACTATACTTTGACTTTTTTATGATACTTTTTCATGACATACTATACTAAGTAATTTTTCGACATACTATACTATGACTTTTTTTGGATATGCTATACTATGATTTTTTTGGACTTACTATACTATGATTTTTTTTGGACTTACTATACTTTGACTTTTTTTCGACAAACTATACTATTACTTTTTTATGAAATTTTTCGACATACTATACTATGACTTTTTTTCGACATACGATACTCTGATTTTTTTCGACATACTATACTATGACTTTTTTTGGACATCTATTCTAAGTACATTTTTTTCGACATACTATACTATGAACTTTTTTCCGACATACTATACTATGATTTTTTTTGGACATCCTATACTATGACTTTTTTTTAAACATACTATAGTATGACTTTTTTTCGACAAACTATACGATTACTTTTTTCATGAAATTTTTCGATATACTATACTATGACATTATTTCGACAAACTATACTATGATTTTTTTTGGACTTACTATACTTTGACTTTTTTATGATATTTTTCGACATACTATACTATGACATTTTTTCGACATACTATACTATGACATTTTTTTCAACATACTATACTATGACTTTTTTCGACATACTATACTCTGACTTTTTTTCGACATACTATACTATGACTTTTTTGGACATACTATACTATGATTTTTTTTGGACTTACTATACTTTGACTTTTTTATGAAATTTTTCGACATACTATAGAACGACTTTTTTTCGACATACTATACTGTGACTTTTTTAGAAAATTTTTCGACAAACTATAATATGACTTTTTTTCGACATACGATACTATGATTTTTTCGACATACTATACTATGATATTTTTTCGACATACTATACTATGACTTTTTTTGGACATACTATACTATGACTTTTTTATGATATTTTTCAACATACTATACTATGACTTTTTTCGACATACTATACTATGACATTTTTTTCGACATAATATACTCTGACTTTTTTCGACATACTATACTCTGACATTATTTCGACAAACTATACAGTGACTTTTTCAGGAGAAATTTTTGGACATGCTATACTATGATTTTTTTTGGACATACTATACTATGACTTTTTTTTGGACATACTATACTATGACATTTTTTACAAACTATACTATACTTTTTATGAAATTTTTCCGACATACTATACTTTGAGTTTTTTTGGACATCCTATACTATGAGTTTTTTTTAAACATACTATACTATGACTTTTTCATGAGATTTTTCCATATACTATACTATGACATTTTTTCAAACAAACTATACTATGACGTTTTTCGACAAACTATACTATGACATTTTTATGATTTTTTTCGACATACTATACTATGACATTTTTTTAAACATACTATACTATGACTTTTTTTCGACATACTATACTCTGACTTTTTTTCGACATACTATACTATGACATTTATTCAAGTAATTTTTCGACATACTATACTATGACTTTTTTTGGACAAACTATACTATGACTGTTTATGGATATGCTATACTATGACTTTTTTGTACATACTATACTATGATTTTTTTTTAAACATACTATACTGTGACTTTTTTCGACATACTATACTCTGATTTTTTTCGACATACTATACTATGACATTTTTTATGATATTTTTCACATACTATACTATGAATTTTTTCGACATACTATACTATGACGTTTTTATGATATTTTTCGACATACTATACTATGACTTTTTCGACATACTATACTATGACATTTATTCAAGTAATTTTTCAACATACTATACTATGATTTTTTTTGGACATACTATACTTTGACTTTTTTTTCGACATACTATAGTATGACTTTTTTTCGACAAACTATACTATTACTTTTTTATGATATTTTTCGACATACTATACTATGAATTTTTTCGACATACTATAACTTTTTTTCACATACTATATGATTTTTTTTTAAACATACTATACTATGACATTTTTTTAAACATACTATACTATGAGTTTTTTATGAAATTTTTTGACATACTATACTATGACTTTTTTCGACATACTATACTATGACATTCTTTTAAACATACTATACTATGAGTTTTTTATGATATTTTTCGACATACTATACTATGACTTTTTCGACATACTATACTATGACATTTATTCAAGTAATTTTTCGACATACTATACTTTGACTTTTTTTCGACATAATATAGTATGACTTTTTTTCGACAAACTATACTATTACTTTTTTATGATATTTTTCGACATACTATACTATGAATTTTTTCGACATACTATACGGTGACTTTTTTGGACATACTATACTATGACTGTTTTTCGACATACTATACTGACTTTTTTCGACATACTATACTATGACTGTTTTTCGACATACTATACTATGACTTTTTTCGACATACTATACTATGACTGTTTTTCGATATACTATACTGACTTTTTTCGACATACTATACTATGACTGTTTTTCGACATACTATACTGACTTTTTTGACATACTATACTATGACTTTTTTGGACATACTATACTATGATTTTTTTTGGACTTACTATACTTTGACTTTTTTTTCGACATACTATAGTGTGACTTTTTTTCGACAAACTATACTATTACTTTTTTATGAAATTTTTCGACATACTATACTACGACTTTTTTTCGACATACTATATTATGACTTTTTTATGAAATTTTTCAACATACTATACTATGACTTTTTTTGGACATACTATGCTATGACAATTTTTTCGACATACTTTACTGACTTTTTATGAAATTTTTTGACATATTATACTTTGAATTTTTTTCGACATACTATACTATGACTTTTTTTAAACATAGTATACTATGAATTTTTCCGACATACTATACTTTGAGTGTTTTTCGACATCCTATACTATGACTTTTTTTTAAACATACTATACTATGACTTTTTTTCGACATACTATACTATGACTTTTTTATGATGTTTTTCGACATACTATACTATGACTTTTTTTCGACATACTATACTATGATATTTTTTTAAACATACTATACTATGACTTTTTTATGATATTTTTCGACATACTATACTATGACTTTTTTTGGACATACTATACTATGACTTTTTTTGGACTTACTATACTTTGACTTTTTTTCGACATACTATACTATGACATTTATTCAAGTAATTGTTCGACATACTATACTCTGACTTTTTTTGGACATACTGTACTATGACATTTATTCAAGTAATTTTTCGATATACTATACTATGACTTTTTTCGACATACTATACTATGATTTTTTTGGACTTACTATACTTTGACTTTTTTTTTGACATACTATACTATGACTTTTTTCGACATACTATACTGTGACTTTTTTTCGACATACTATACTATGACATTTATTCAAGTAATTGTTCGACATACTATACTCTGACTTTTTTTCGACATACTATACTATGACATTTATTCAAGTAATTTTTGGATTTACTATACTTTGACTTTTTTTCGACATACTATACTATGATTTTTTTGGACTTACTATACTTTGACTTTTTTTTGACATACTATACTATGACTTTTTTCGACATACTATACTGTGACTTTTTTTCGACATACTATACTATGACTTTTTTCGACACACTATACTATGACTTTTTTATGATGTTTTTCGACATACTATACTATTACTTTTTTCGACATACTATATTATGACTTTTTTCGACATACTATACTATGACTTTTTTCGACATACTATACTGTGACTTTTTTCGACATACTATACTATGACTTTTTTTTCGACATACTATACTATAACATTATTTCGACAAATTATACTGTGACTTTTTCAGGAGAAATTTTTCGACATACTATACTATGACTTTTTTCGACATACTATACTATGACTTTTTTATGATATTTTTCGACATACTATACTATGACTTTTTTCGACATACTATACTATGACTTTTTTTGGATATGCTATACTATGATTTTTTTTTGGACTTACTATACTTTGACTTTTTTTCGACAAACTATACTATTACTTTTTTATGAAATTTTTCGACATACTATACTATGACTTTTTTTCAACATACGATACTATGATTTTTTCAACATACTATACTATGACTTTTTTTGGACATACTATACTAAGACATTTTTTTAAACATACTATACTATGAATTTTTCCGACATACTATACTTTGAGTGTTTTTCGACATCCTATCTATGACTTTTTTTTAAACATACTATCTATGACTTTTTTTCGACATACTATACGATGACTTTTTCATGAAATTTTTCGATATACTATACTATAACATTATTTCGACAAATATATATGGTTTTTGAATACTATATATGTTTTATGATATTTTTGAATATATATATGATTTTTTAATACTATACTATGAATTTTTTTAATACTATATATGATTTTTTAATATATATCTGATTTTTTTGAATACTATACTATGATTTTTTGGAATACTATACTATGATTTTTTTTGGACTTACTATACTTTGACTTTTTTATAAATTTTTGAATACTATAGAGATTTTTTCGAATACTATCTTTGACTTTTTTATAAAATTTTTGAAAACTATAATATGACTTTTTTAAATACGATACTATGATTTTTTAATACTATACTATAATTTTTTGAATATATACTATGACTTTTTTTGGACATACTATACTATGAATTTTTTTAAACATACTATATATGATTTTTTGAATACTATACTATGATTTTTTGAATACTATACTCTGATTTTTTCGAATACTATACTATGATTTTTTTAAACATACTATACTTGATTTTTAATACTATACTTGATTTTTTCGAATACTATACTGTGATTTTTTTGGATTACTGTTTTGACTTTTTTTTGAATACTATAGTTGCTTTTTTTGAAAACTATACTATTACTTTTTATGAAATTTTTCGACATACTATACTATAACATTATTTCGACAAACTATACAGTGACTTTTTCAGGAGAAATTTTTCGACATACTATACTATGACTTTTTTCGACATACTATACTATGACTTTTTTGGAATACTATACTATGAATTTTTTTAAAATACTATACTATGATTTTTGATACTATACTATGATTTTGATTATAGTTTTATATTTTTATATATATATATAAATTTTAAAATATACTATGATTTTGAATACTATACTATGCTTTTTTTATGATATTTTTGAATACTATACAATGTTTTTTTAAAATACTATACTATGATTTTTGAATATATATTGATTTTTTTGAATACTATACTATGACATTTATTAAGTAATTTTTGAATACTATATTGTTTTTTTGGAATATGTTATGATGTTTATGGATATGCTATACTATGATTTTTTGTACATACTATACTTGATTTTTTTGGCTTACTATATTTTGACTTTTTTTGAATAATACTATGACATTTATTAAGTATTTTTGAATACTATCTATGATTTTTTGGAATACTATACTATGATTTTTTGGAATACTATACTATGATTTTTCTTTGACTTACTATACTTTGACTTTTTTGAAAACTATACTATTACTTTTTTATGAATTTTTATACTATTATGATTTTTTCGACATACTATACTTTGACTTTTTTATGAAATTTTTCGACAAACTATACTATGACTTTTTTTCAACATACGATACTATGATTTTTTCAACATACTATACTATGACTTTTTTTGGATATAAATAGTATGACTTTTTATAAATTTTTTGAATACTATACTATGACATTTTAATGATTTTTTTAAACACTATACTACTACTTTTATGATATTTTTGAATACTATAATATGATTTTTTTTAAACATACTATACTATGACTTTTTTTGGAATACTATATATGAATTTTTTTAAACATAATATAATGCTTGTTTGGAAATACTATACTATAAATTTTTTTAAAATACTATACTATGACTTTTTTATGAAATTTTTCGATATACTATACCATAACATTATTTAAAACTATACTATGACTTTTTTCGAAAACTATAAATGACTTTTTGAATATATATATGACTTTATTAAGTAATTTTTGAATATATACTATGATTTTTTGGACATACTATACTATGAGTTTTTGGATATATATACTATGACTTTTTTTGAATATATAGTTGATTTTTTGAAAACTATACTATTATTTTTTGATATTTTTGAATACTATATTATGAAATTTTTTAGAGATACTATATATGGTTTTGTTTGACATACTATACTATGACTTTTTTTGAATACTATATATGATTTTTTTCAATATACTACACTATGATTTTTTTCGAATACTATATATGATTTTTTCGACATACTATACTATGATTTTTTTGGACATACTATACTATGATTTTTTAAACATACTATATATGATTTTTTGAATACTATATTCTGACTTTTTTTGACATACTATATATGATTTTTGACATACTATAATATGACTTTTTTCGACATACTATACTATAATTTTTTGAATACTATACTATGACTTTTTCAATACATATATGAGTGTTTTTCGACATACTATACTTTGACAATTTTTGACATACTATACATGACTTTTTTTATAAATTTTTCGACCTACTATATATGACTTTTTTTCGACATACTATACTTTGACATTTTTACATACTATACTATGATTTTTTTATGAAATTTTTCGATATACTATACTATGACTTTTTTCGACATACTATACTTGACTTTTTTATGATATTTTTCGCCATACTATACTATGAATTTTTTCGACATACTATACTATGACTTTTTTTGGACATACTATACTATGACATTTTTTTAAACATACTATACTATGACTTTTTTCGACATACTATACTATGACTTTTTTCGAATACTATACTATGACTTTTTTTCGACATACTATACTATGACATTTTTTTAAACATACTATACTATGACTTTTTTGACATACTATACTATGACTTTTTTTAAACATAATATACTATGACTTTTTTTGACATACTATACTATGACATTTTTTTAAACATACTATACTCTGATTTTTTTCGACATACTATACTATGACTTTTTTCGACATACTATACAATGATTTTTTTTGGACTTACTATACTTTGACTTTTTTTTGACATACTATAGTATGACTTTTTTTCGACAAACTATACTATTACTTTTTTATGAAATTTTTCGACATACTATACTATAACATTATTTGAAAACTATATGTGACTTTTCAGGAGAAATTTTTCGACATACTATACTATGACTTTTTTCGACATACTATACTATGACTTTTTTTGGACATACTATACTATGACATTTTTTTAAACATACTATACTATGAATTTTTCCGACATACTATACTTTGAGTGTTTTTTCGACATCCTATACTATGAGTTTTTTTTTAAACATACTATACGATGACTTTTTCATGAAATTTTTCCATATACTATACTATAACATTATTTAAAAAACTATACTATGAGTTTTTGACATACTATACTATGATTTTTTATGATATTTTTCGACATACTATACTATGACATTTTTTTAAACATACTATACTATGACTTTTTTCGACATACTATACTCTGACTTTTTTCGACATACTATACTATGACATTTATTCAAGTAATTTTTCGACATACTATACTATGACTTTTTTTGGACATACTATACTATGATTTTTTTTTAACATACTATACTGTGACTTTTTTCGACATACTATACTCTGATTTTTTTCGACATACTATACTATGACGTTTTTATGATATTTTTTGACATACTATACTATGACTTTTTTCGACATACTATACTATGACGTTTTTATGATATTTTTCGACATACTATACTATGACTTTTTCGACATACTATACTATGACATTTATTCAAGTAATTTTTCAACATACTATACTATGATTTTTTTTGGACATACTATACTTTGACTTTTTTTAGACATACTATAGTATGACTTTTTTTCGACAAACTATACTATTACTTTTTTATGATATTTTTCGACATACTATACTATGAATTTTTTCGACATACTATAACTTTTTTTCACATACTATATGATTTTTTTTTAAACATACTATACTATGAATTTTTTTAAACATACTATACTATGAGTTTTTTATGAAATTTTTTGACATACTATACTATGACTTTTTTCGACATACTATACTATGACATTTTTTTAAACATACTATACTATGAGTTTTTTATGATATTTTTCGACATACTATACTATGACTTTTTCGACATACTATACTATGACATTTATTCAAGTAATTTTTCGACATACTATACTTTGACTTTTTTTCGACATAATATAGTATGACTTTTTTTCGACAAACTATACTATTACTTTTTTATGATATTTTTCGACATACTATACTATGAATTTTTTCGACATACTATACGGTGACTTTTTTGGACATACTATACTATGACTGTTTTTCGACATACTATACTGACTTTTTTCGACATACTATACTATGACTGTTTTTCGACATACTATACTATGACTTTTTTGACATACTATACTATGACTGTTTTTCGATATACTATACTGACTTTTTTCGACATACTATACTATCACTGTTTTTGGATATGCTATACTTTGACGTTTTTGGACATACTATACTATGATTTTTTTTGGACTTACTATACTTTGACTTTTTTTCGACATACTATAGTGTGACTTTTTTTCGAAAACTATACTATTACTTTTTTATGAAATTTTTCGACATACTATACTACGACTTTTTTTCGACATACTATATTATGACTTTTTTATGAAATTTTTCAACATACTATACTATGACTTTTTTTGGACATACTATACTATGACAATTTTTTCGACATACTTTACTGACTTTTTATGAAATTTTTTGACATATTATACTTTGAATTTTTTTCGACATACTATACTATAACTTTTTTTAAACATACTATACTATGAATTTTTCCGACATACTATACTTTGAGTGTTTTTCGACATCCTATACTATGACTTTTTTTTTAAACATACTATACTATGACTTTTTTTTCGACATACTATACTATGACTTTTTTATGATGTTTTTCGACATACTATACTATGACTTTTTTTCGACATACTATACTATGATATTTTTTTAAACATACTATACTATGACTTTTTTATGATATTTTTCGACATACTATACTATGACTTTTTTTGGACATACTATACTATGACTTTTTTTGGACTTACTATACTTTGACTTTTTTTCGACATACTATACTATGACATTTATTCAAGTAATTGTTCGACATACTATACTATGACTTTTTTTGGACATACTATACTATGACTTTTTTGGACATACTATACTATTTTTTTTTTTGGACTTACTATACTTTGACTTTTTTTCGACAAAGTATACTATTACTTTTTTATTAAATTTTTCGACATACTATACTATGACTTTTTTCGACATACTATACTCTGACTTTTTTTCGACATACTATACTATGACATTTATTCAAGTAATTTTTCGATATACTATACTATGACTTTTTTCGACATACTATACTATGATTTTTTTTGGACTTACTATACTTTGACTTTTTTTTGACATACTATACTATGACTTTTTTCGACATACTATACTGTGACTTTTTTTCGACATACTATACTATGACTTTTTTCGACACACTATACTATGACTTTTTTTCGATATACTATACTATGACTTTTTTCGACACACTATACTATGACTTTTTTATGATGTTTTTCGACATACTATACTATGACTTTTTTCGACATACTATATTATGACTTTTTTCGACATACTATACTATGACTTTTTTCGACATACTATACTGTGACTTTTTTCGACATACTATACTATGACTTTTTTTCGACATACTATACTATAACATTATTTCGACAAATTATACTGTGACTTTTTCAGGAGAAATTTTTCGACATACTATACTATGACTTTTTTCGACATACTATACTATGACCTTTTTATGATATTTTTCGACATACTATACTATGACTTTTTTCGACATACTATACTATGACTTTTTTTGGATATGCTATACTATGATTTTTTTTGGACTTACTATACTTTGACTTTTTTTCGACATACTATAGTATGACTTTTTTTTCGACAAACTATACTATTACTTTTTTATGAAATTTTTCGACATACTATACTATGACTTTTTTTCAACATACGATACTATGATTTTTTCAACATACTATACTATGACTTTTTTTGGACATACTATACTATGACGATTTTTTCGACATACTTTACTGACTTTTTATGAAATTTTTTGACATATTATACTTTGAATTTTTTTCGACATACTATACTATGACATTTTTTGGACATACTATACTATGACTTTTTTTAAACATACTATACTATGACTTTTTTCGACATACTATACTATGACTTTTTTATGATATTTTTCGACATACTATACTATGACTTTTTTCGACATACTATAGTATGACTTTTTTCGACATACTATACTATGACATTTTTTTAAACATACTATACTATGAATTTTTCCGACATACTATACTTTGAGTGTTTTTCGACATCCTATACTATGACTTTTTTTTAAACATACTATACTATGACTTTTTTTCGACATACTATACGATGACTTTTTAAGAAATTTTTCGATATACTATACTATAACATTATTTCGACAAACTATACTTTGACGTTTTTCGACATACTATACTATGACTTTTTTATGATATTTTTCGACATACTATACTATGACATTTTTTCGACATACTATACTATGACATTTTTTTAAACATACTATACTATGACTTTTTTCGACATACTATACTCTGACTTTTTTTCGACATACTATACTATGACTTTTTTGGACATACTATACTATGATTTTTTTTGGACTTACTATACTTTGACTTTTTTATGAAATTTTTCGACATACTATAGAACGACTTTTTTTCGACATACTATACTTTGACTTTTTTATGAAATTTTTCGACAAACTATAATATGACTTTTTTTCAACATACGATACTATGACTTTTTCGACATACTATACTATGAATTTTTTCGATATACTATACCATGATTTTTTTTGGACTTCTTCTTTGATTTTTTTCGATAACTTTCTTCTTTTTTATGAAATTTTTCGACATACTATACTACGACTTTTTTCGACATACTTACTATGCTTTTTTCAAATGATCTATGATTTTTTAAATTTCTTGTTTTTTGGCATACTTACTATGCTTTTTTTACATACTATAATATGACTTTTTAATGATTTTTTTCAACACACTATACTACTACTTTTTTATGATATTTTTCGACACACTATAATATGATTTTTTTTTAAACATACTATACTATGACTTTTTTTGGACATACTATACTATGACATTTTTTTAAACATAATATACTATGACTTTGTTTGGATATATTATACTATGAAATTTTTTTAAACATACTATACTACGACTTTTTTTAGAAATACTATATTATGACTTTTTTATGAAATTTTTCGATATACTATACTATAACATTATTTCAACAAACTATACTATGACTTTTTTCGACATACTATACTATGACATTTATTCAAGTAATTTTTCGACATACTATACTATGACATTTTTTTAAACATACTATACTGTGACTTTTTTCGACATACTATAATATGACGTTTTTATGATATTTTTCGACATACTATCCTATGACTTTTTTCGACATACTATACTATGAATTTTTTTCGACATACTATACTATGACTTTTTTCACATACTACACTATGATTTTTTCGACATACTATACTATGACTTTTTTTCGACATACTATACTATGACTTTTTTTGGATATGCTATACTATGATTTTTTTTGGACTTCTATACTTTGACTTTTTTTCGACATACTATAGTATGACTTTTTTCGACAAACTGTACTTTTACTTTTTTATGAAATTTTTCGACATACTATACTATGACTTTTTTTCAACATACGATACTATGATTTTTTCAACATACTATACTATGACATTTTTTGGACATACTATACTATGACTTTTTTCGACATACTATACTATGAATTTTTTATGATATTTTTCGACATACTATACTATGACTTTTTTCGACATACTATAGTATGACGTTTTTCGACATACTATAGTATGACGTTTTTCGACATACTATACTATGACTTTTTTATGATATTTTTCGACATACTATACTATGACTTTTTTCCGACATACTATACTATGACATTTTTTTAAACATGCTATACTATGACTTTTTTCGACATACTATACTATGACATTTATTCAAGTAATTTTTCGACATACTATACTATGACTTTTTTTGGACATACTATAGTATAACTTTTTTGGACATACTATACTATGATTTTTTTTGGACTTACTATACTTTGACTTTTTTTCGACATACTATACTATGACTTTTTTTCGACACATTATGCTATGACTTTTTTTGACATACTATACTATGACTTTTTAATGATTTTTTTCAACACACTATACTACTACTTTTTTATGATATTTTTCGACATACTATAATATGGTTTTTTTTAAACATACTATACTATGAGTTTTTTTAAACATACTATACTGTGACTTTTTTCGACATACTATACTATGACTTTTTTTGGACATAGTATACTATGACATTTTTTTAAACATACTATACTATGACTTTTTTCGACATACTATACTCTGACTTTTTTCAATATACTACACTATGATTTTTTCGACATACTATACTCTGACTTTTTTCGACATACTATACTATGACTTTTTTCGACATACTATATTATAACTTTTTTTCACATACTATATGATTTTTTTTTAAACATACTATACTATGACATTTTTTTAAACATACTATACTATGAGTTTTTTATGAAATTTTTCGACATACTATACTATGACTTTTTTCGACATACTATACTATGACTTTTTTTGGACATATTATACTATGACATTTTTTTAAACATACTATACTGTGACTTTTTTCGACATACTATACTATGACTTTTTCATGAAATTTTTCGATATACTATACTATAACATTATTTCGACAAACTATACTATGATTTTTTTCGACATACTATACTATGACTTTTTTATGATATTTTTCGACATACTATACTATGACTTTTTTTCGACATACTATACTATGACATTTTTTTAAACATACTATACAATGCCTTTTTTGGACATACTATACCATGATTTTTTTTGGACTTACTATACTTATACTTTTTTTTCGACAAACTATACTATTAATTTTTTATGAAATTTTTCGACATACTATACTACGATTTTTTTCGACATACTATACTATGACTTTTTTTCGACATACGATACTATGATTTTTTCAACATACTATACTATGACTTTTTTTGGACATACAATAGTATGACTATTTTATCAAATTTTTCGACATACTATACTATGACTTTTTTTCGACATACGATACTATGATTTTTTCAACATACTATACTATGACTTTTTTTGGACATACAATAGTATGACTATTTCATCAAATTTTTCAACATACTATACTATGACTTTTTTTTGACATACTATACTATGACTTTTTAATGATTTTTTTCAACACACTATACTACTACTTTTTTATGATATTTTTCGACATACTATAATATGATTTTTTTTAAACATACTATACGATGACTTTTTCATGAAATTTTTCGATATACTATACTATAACATTATTTCGACAAACTATACTATGACTTTTTTCGACATACTATACTATGACTTTTTTATGATATTTTTCGACATACTATACTATGACTTTTTTTCGACATACTATATTATGACATTTTTTAAAACATACTATACTATGACTTTTTTCGACATACTATACTATGACTTTTTTTGGACTTACTATACTTTGACTTTTTTTCGACATACTATACCATGACATTTATTCAAGTAATTTTTCGACATACTATACTATGACTTTTTTTGGACATACTATACTATGACTTTTTTGGACATACTATACTATGATTTTTTTTGGACTTACTATACTTTGACTTTTTTTCGACAAACTATACTATTACTTTTTTATGTAATTTTTCGACATACTATACTATGACTTTTTTCGACATACTACACTCTGACTTTTTTTCGACATACTATACTATGACATTTATTCAAGTAATTTTTCGATATACTATACTATGACTTTTTTCGACATTCTATACTATGATTTTTTTTGGACTTACTATACTTTGACTTTTTTTTGACATACTATAGTATGACTTTTTTTCGACAAACTATACTATTACTTTTTTATGAAATTTTTCGTCATACTATACTATGACTTTTTTCGACATACTATACTATGATTTTTTTTGGACTTACTATACTTTGACTTTTTTTCGACATACTATAGTATGACTTTTTCTCGACATACTATACTATGACTTTTTTCGACACACTATACTATGACTTTTTTCGACATACTATACTATGACTTTTTTCGACATACTATACTATGACTTTTTTCGACATACTATACTATAACATTATTTCGACAAATTATACTGTGACTTTTTTCGACATACTATACTATAACATTATTTCAACAAATTATACTGTGACTTTTTCAGGAGAAATTTTTCGACATACTATACTATGACTTTTTTCGACATACTATACTATGACTTTTTTATGATATTTTTCGACATACTATACTATGACTTTTTTCGACATACTATACTATGACTTTTTTATGATATTTTTCGACATACTATACTATGACTTTTTTCGACATACTATACTATGACATTTTTTTAAACATACTATACTATGACTTTTTTCGACATACTATACTCTGACTTTTTTTTCGACATACTATACTATGACTTTTTTTGGATATGCAATACTATGATTTTTTTTGGACTTACTATACTTTGACTTTTTTTTCGACATACTATAGTATGACTTTTTTTCGACAAACTATACTATTACTTTTTTATGAAATTTTTCGACATACTATACTATGACTTTTTTTCAACATACGATACTATTATTTTTTCAACATACTATACTATGACTTTTTTTGGACATACTATACTATGACGATTTTTTCGACATACTATACTATGACTTTTTTGGACATACTATACTATGACATTTTTTTAAACATACTATACTATGAATTTTTTCGACAAACTATACTATGACTTTTTTCGACATACTATACTATGACTTTTTTCGACAAACTATACTGTGACTTTTTTTTAAACATACTATACTATGACTTTTTTCGACAAACTATACTATGACTTTTTTCGACATACTATACTATGACTTTTTTCGACAAACTATACTATGACTTTTTTCGACATACTATACTATGACTTTTTTTAAACATACTATACTATGAGTTTTTTCGACAAACTATACTATGACTTTTTTCGACATACTATACTATGACTTTTTTTGGACATACTATACTATGACATTTTTTTAAACATACTATACTATGAATTTTTCCGACATACTATACTTTGAGTGTTTTTCGACATCCTATACTATGACTTTTTTTTAAACATACTATACTATGACTTTTTTTCGACATACTATACGATGACTTTTTCATGAAATTTTTCGATATACTATACCATAACATTATTTCGACAAACTATACTATGACGTTTTTCGACATACTATACTATGACTTTTTTCGACATACTATACTATGACATTTATTCAAGTAATTTTTCGACATACTATACTATGACTTTTTTGGACTTACTATACTTTGACTTTTTTTCGACAAACTATACTATTACTTTTTTATGAAATTTTTCGACATACTATACTATGACTTTTTTCGACATACTACGCTCTGACTTTTTTTCGACATACTATACTATGACATTTATTCAAGTAATTTTTCGATATACTATACTATGACTTTTTTCGACATACTATACTATGATTTTTTTTGGACTTACTATACTTTGACTTTTTTTTGACATACTATAGTATGACTTTTTTCGACAAACTATACTATTACTTTTTTATGAAATTTTTCGTCAGACTATACTATGACTTTTTTCGACATACTATACTCTGACTTTTTTTTGACATACTATACTATGACTTTTTTCGACATACTATATTATAACTTTTTTTCACATACTATATGATTTTTTTTTAAACATACTATACTGTGACTTTTTTCGACATACTATACTATGACTTTTTCATGAAATTTTTCGATATACTATACTATAACATTATTTCGACAAACTATACTATGATTTTTTTCGACATACTATACTATGACTTTTTTATGATATTTTTCGACATACTATACTATGACTTTTTTTCGACATACTATACTATGACATTTTTTTAAACATACTATACTATGACTTTTTTCGACATACTATACTCTGACTTTTTTTCGACATACTATACTATGACATTTTTTTAAACATACTATACTATGACTGTTTTTGGATATGCTATACAATGCCTTTTTTGGACATACTATACCATGATTTTTTTTGGACTTACTATACTTTGACTTTTTTTCGACAAACTATACTATTAATTTTTTATGAAATTTTTCGACATACTATACTATGACTTTTTTTCGACATACTATACCATGATTTTTTTTGGACTTACTATACTTATACTTTTTTTTCGACAAACTATACTATTAATTTTTTATGAAATTTTTCGACATACTATACTACAACTTTTTTTCGACATACTATACTATGACTTTTTTTCGACATACGATACTATGATTTTTTCAACATACTATACTATGACTTTTTTTTGGACATACAATAGTATGACTATTTCATCAAATTTTTCAACATACTATACTGTGACTTTTTTTTGACATACTATACTATGACTTTTTAATGATTTTTTTCAACACACTATACTACTACTTTTTTATGATATTTTTCGACATACTATAATATGATTTTTTTTAAACATACTATACGATGACTTTTTCATGAAATTTTTCGATATACTATACTATAACATTATTTCGACAAACTATACTATGACTTTTTTCGACATACTATACTATGACTTTTTTATGATATTTTTCGACATACTATACTATGACTTTTTTTCGACATACTATACTATGACATTTTTTAAAACATACTATACTATGACTTTTTTCGACATACTATACTATGACTTTTTTTGGACTTACTATACTTTGACTTTTTTTCGACATACTATACCATGACATTTATTCAAGTAATTTTTCGACATACTATACTATGACTTTTTTTTGGACATACTATACTATGACTTTTTTGGACATACTATACTATGATTTTTTTTGGACTTACTATACTTTGACTTTTTTTCGACAAACTATACTATTACTTTTTTATGAAATTTTTCGACATACTATACTATGACTTTTTTCGACATACTACACTCTGACTTTTTTTTCGACATACTACACTATGACATTTATTCAAGTAATTTTTCGATATACTATACTATGACTTTTTTCGACATACTATACTATGATTTTTTTTGGACTTACTATACTTTGACTTTTTTTTTGACATACTATAGTATGACTTTTTTTCGACAAACTATACTATTACTTTTTTATGAAATTTTTCGTCATACTATACTATGACTTTTTTCGACATACTATACTATGATTTTTTTTGGACTTACTATACTTTGACTTTTTTTTCGACATACTATAGTATGACTTTTTCTCGACATACTATACTATGACTTTTTTCGACACACTATACTATGACTTTTTTTCGATATACTATACTATGACTTTTTTCGACACACTATACTATGACTTTTTTCGACATACTATACTATGACTTTTTTCGACATACTATACTATGACTTTTTTCGACATACTATACTATAACATTATTTCGACAAATTATACTGTGACTTTTTTCGACATACTATACTATAACATTATTTCGACAAATTATACTGTGACTTTTTCAGGAGAAATTTTTCGACATACTATACTATGACTTTTTTCGACATACTATACTATGACTTTTTTATGATATTTTTCGACATACTATACTATGACTTTTTTCGACATACTATACTATGACTTTTTTATGATATTTTTCGACATACTATACTATGACTTTTTTCGACATACTATACTATGACATTTTTTTAAACATACTATACTATGACTTTTTTCGACATACTATACTCTGACTTTTTTTCGACATACTATACTATGACTTTTTTTGGATATGCAATACTATGATTTTTTTTGGACTTACTATACTTTGACTTTTTTTCGACATACTATAGTATGACTTTTTTTCGACAAACTATACTATTACTTTTTTATGAAATTTTTCGACATACTATACTATGACTTTTTTTCAACATACGATACTATTATTTTTTCAACATACTATACTATGACTTTTTTTGGACATACTATACTATGACTTTTTTTGGACATACTATACTATGACATTTTTTTAAACATACTATACTATGAATTTTTTCGACAAACTATACTATGACTTTTTTTCGACAAACTATACTGTGACTTTTTTTAAACATACTATACTATGACTTTTTTCGACAAACTATACTATGACTTTTTTCGACATACTATACTATGACTTTTTTCGACAAACTATACTATGACTTTTTTCGACATACTATACTATGACTTTTTTTAAACATACTATACTATGACTTTTTTCGACAAACTATACTGTGACTTTTTTCGACATACTATACTATGACTTTTTTTGGACATACTATACTATGACATTTTTTTAAACATACTATACTATGAATTTTTCCGACATACTATACTTTGAGTGTTTTTCGACATCCTATACTATGACTTTTTTTTAAACATACTATACTATGACTTTTTTTCGACATACTATACGATGACTTTTTCATGAAATTTTTCGATATACTATACTATAACATTATTTCGACAAACTATACTATGACGTTTTTCGACATACTATACTATGACTTTTTTCGACATACTATACTATGACATTTATTCAAGTAATTTTTCGACATACTATACTATGACTTTTTTGGACTTACTATACTTTGACTTTTTTTCGACAAACTATACTATTACTTTTTTATGAAATTTTTCGACATACTATACTATGACTTTTTTCGACATACTACGCTCTGACTTTTTTTCGACATACTATACTATGACATTTATTCAAATTAATTTTTCGATATACTATACTATGACTTTTTTCGACATACTATACTATGATTTTTTTTGGACTTACTATACTTTGACTTTTTTTTTTGACATACTATAGTATGACTTTTTTCGACAAACTATACTATTACTTTTTTATGAAATTTTTCGTCAGACTATACTATGACTTTTTTCGACATACTATACTGTGACTTTTTTTTCGACATACTATACTATGACTTTTTTCGACATACTATACTATGATTTTTTTTTGGACTTACTATACTTTGACTTTTTTTTCGACATACTATAGTATGACTTTTTTCGACACACTATACTATGACTTTTTTTCGATATACTATACTATGACTTTTTTCGACACACTATACTATGACTTTTTTATGATGTTTTTCGACATACTATACTATGACTTTTTTCGACATACTATACTATGACTTTTTTCGACATACTATACTATGACTTTTTTCGACATACTATACTATGACTTTTTTTCGACATACTATACTATAACATTATTTCGACAAATTATACTGTGACTTTTTCAGGAGAAATTTTTCAACATACTATACTATGACTTTTTTCGACATACTATACTATGACTTTTTTATGATATTTTTCGACATACTATACTATGACTTTTTTCGACATAATATACTATGACATTTTTTTAAACATACTATACTATGACTTTTTTCGACATACTATACTCTGACTTTTTTTCGACATACTATACTATGACTTTTTTTGGATATGCAATACTATGATTTTTTTTGGACTTACTATACTTTGACTTTTTTTAAAATTTTTAAAAAAATATTTTTATTTTTCGACATACTATACTATGACTTTTTTTTCAACATACGATACTATGATTTTTTCAACATACTATACTATGACTTTTTTTTGGACATACTATACTATGACGATTTTTTCGACATACTATACGATGACTTTTTCATGAAATTTTTCGATATACTATACTATAACATTATTTCGACAAACTATACTATGACGTTTTTCGACATACTATACTATGACTTTTTTATGATATTTTTCGACATACTATACTATGACTTTTTTCGACATACTATACTATGACATTTATTCAAGTAATTTTTCGACATACTATACTATGACTTTTTTTTGGACATACTATACTATGACTTTTTTGGACATTCTATACTATGATTTTTTTTGGACTTACTATACTTTGACTTTTTTTCGACAAACTATACTATTACTTTTTTATGAAATTTTTCGACAAACTATACTATGACTTTTTTTCAACATACGATACTATGATTTTTTCAACATACTATACTATGACTTTTTAATGTTTATTATTTTTTCAACACACTATACTACTACTTTTTTATGATATTTTTTCGACATACTATAATATGATTTTTTTTTTTTAAACATACAATACTATGACTTTTTTTGGACATACTATACTATGACATTTTTTTAAACATAATATACTATGACTTTGTTTGGAAATACTATACTATGAAATTTTTTTAAACATACTATGCTATGACTTTTTTATGAAATTTTTCGATATACTATACTATAACATTATTTCGACAAACTATACTATGACTTTTTTCGACATACTATACTAGGACTTTTTTTCAACATATTATACTATGATTTTTTCGACATACTGTCCGATGACTTTTTTTCGACATACTATACTATGACATTTTTTAAACATACTATACTATGACATTTTTCGACACATTATCCAATGACTTTTTTTCGACATACTATACTATAAGGTTTTACGACATACTATATTATGTCTTTTTTTGACATACTATACTATGACTTTTTTATGATTTTTTTCAACACACTATACTAGTACTTTTTTAAGAAATTTTTCGATATACTATACTATTACATTATTTCGACAAACTATACTATGACTTTTTGGACATACTATACTATGACTTTTTTTTGACATACTATACTATGACATTTTTTTAAACATACTATACTATGACTTTTTTTCGACTTAATATACTATGACTTTTTTTCAACATACTATACTATGACTTTTTTTCAACATACTATACTATGACATTTTTTTAAACATACTATACTATGACTTTTTTTCGACTTAATATACTATGACTTTTTTTTGACATAATATACTATGACTTTTTTTTTAAACATACTATACTATGACTTTTTTTTCGACATAATATACTATGACTTTTTTTTGACATACTATACTATGACTTTTTTTTAAACATACTATACTATGACTTTTTTTTGACATACTATACTTTGACTTTTTTATAAAAAATTTTGACATACTAAACTATGAATTTTTTGGAAATACTATACTATGATATTTTTTAAAAATACTATGCTATGACTTTTTTCGACATACTATACTATGACTTTTTTTGGACATACTATACTATGACATTTTTTTAAACATACTATACTATGACTTTTTTTCAACATACTATACTATTAAGTTTTACGACATACTATATTATGACTTTTTATGACATACTATACTATGACTTTTTTATGAATTTTTTCAACATACTATACTACTACTTTTTTATGAAATTTTTCGATATACTATACTGTTACATTATTTTGACATAATACTATACTTTGACTTTTTTTAGAAGAAATTTTTCGAAATACTATACAATGACGCTTTTTTTCGACATACTATACTATGACTTTTTTTTGGACATACTATCGACTTATCGACATACTATTTTATCACTTATTTCATGAAATTGTTCAATATACTATACTGTGACTTGTTTCATTATATTTTTTCGACATATTATACATCACTTTATTTCATGAAAATTTTTGACAAACTATACTATTACTTCTTTCGCAAAATGTATCGACACTCTACAATGACTTTCAGGAATTTTCGTGACATCTTATACTATGAACGTTTAACGTAAAATTTATTGATATACTATACTAAGAGAGACTTTGAGGGACGGAGTTAGTAAAGTACGTAAAAAAAAATCATGAGAAAAGTTATAGTATAGTATGAAACTTCACATGACTCGTGATTAACAACTTGTGTGACTCGTGACATGTGACTCACTGGACTAAAGTCGTCATGTCTTCTTTTTGTTTCACACAGGACACGAGCAGCCTGGAGTTTGTCTCACCGTCCACCCTGAACCGCCACACTATCACCACGACAACACTGTGGTGGGTTTACGGTGCATTCGGCCAAAGCCTGTGGCTACAGGTCGTCTCCGAGCGTCGTCTCCGAGCGTCGTCTCCGAGCGTCGGCTCCGAGCGTCGGCTCCGAGCGTCGTCTCCGAGCTTCCGCTCCTAGCGTCGGCTCCGAGCGTCGGCTCCGAGCGTCGGCTCCGAGCGTCGGCTCCGAGCGTCGGCTCCGAGCGTCGTCTCCGAGCTTCCACTCCTAGCGTCGGCTCCTAGCGTCGGCTCCTAGCGTCGGCTCCTAGCGTCGGCTCCGAGCGTCGTCTCCGAGCGTCGGCTCCGAGCGTCGGCTCCGAGCGTCGGCTCCTAGCGTCGGCTCCGAGCGTCGGCTCCGGCGCTGACCGGGCGGTTGTATTTGATGAGTCAGAATG
>CAMQGK010000010.1:1170000-1175000 GCA_947000775.1 Pterois miles
GTGCCGGTTTTGGAAAAAAGGAAAGAGGAGGATGAGGAGGGTTTTAGATGGGAGAAGTGGTGGTGGCTGTGGCGGGGCTGTGCCTAGTAGTCCAGCGTAGTAGATAGAAGCTTAGATAGTGAGGAGACCCAGGGCTCTTGGCGTGGGAAAGAGGTTGTGGCTGGGTGGCTCCTTTCGGGAGGGTCCTGGGGTGAGGAGGTTTCTGAGTTTAGGTGAAAAAAAGGGGGCTGTGTGGGGGGGGGGTTTGTTTTGAGGAGCTGGTTGCTTTTTGAGAGGTGATGTGTTGGGGTTGGGTTGTGTACCTAAGTAATTAGTGAGTTATTGTGTTTTGGAGTAGTGGGGTAAGTGGAGTGGGTTGGTTGGTTTGTTTTTTTGTTTTTGTTTAGAGGGGTGTGTGTGTGGTCTTTGGTGGGGGTTTGATGGTGGTGTGTTGGTTTTAGTTTGGTGCTGGTTGTTGGTGTGTTGGGGTTGGTTGTGAGATATAATTTAGGTGTGTGTGAGGTGGGGCTTGTTTGTAGTAAGGTGGTTAAAATCATAGTTGCGTGTGGGGTTAATGAGCTGAAAGGAAGGTGGAGGTAGAGTTAATAAAAAAAATACGCTTTTTGCCGAGGGCCGTTGAAGAGGATAAATTAATTAGAAAAAAGCTTGGTGGAGTGTGGGAGGGCCGCCCCCCTGCTGTTTAGAAGGGTGGGTGGGAAGATTGGGATTGTTTTGTTGTTCTATATAGGCGAGGGTAGAGAGGGAGAGAGGAGGAGAAGGAATAAAATAGTGTGTTGTTTTGGTTTTTTTTTTTAATTTTACCTTTTTTTCTTCTAAGTAGTGATGTGTTTTAGGGGAACGTTCTTATAAAAGATGTTCCTGAGGATAATAATAAATTTATTCGCAAAATAGTATTGGGTAGTTATAAATGGTTAATGTCAGGAGTCGGGCTATGGGGCTTCCCCAGATTGTGCTGGAGTAAGTTTAAGGGCCTGTGTTGGACTGTTTATGTAGTTTATTGGGGGCAGATGGCTGTTAATTAATGGGACTTCTAGTGTCTGCCGGCTGCTGTCCTGGTAAGAGACTGTGCTCTGGCGCCCTTTGTTTAATAGGGCTCCAGTGAGACCAGCCACCGCCACCGTCGCGCGGCCCGGAGGGCGCCAGCCACCGGAGCGTCGGCACCGGAGGCAGCGCTAGACACCGGAGCGTCAGCACCGGAGGCAGCGCCAGACACCGAGCGTCGGCACCGGAGGCAGCGCCAGACACCGGAGCGTCGGCACCGGAGGCAGCGCAGCCGCTGCCGCGGCGCTGCGCGCCGCACCCTCGGCCCCACCGGCAGCGCGAGCGACAGCAGCGGAGGCGCCCGCCGCATCAGATGCGGAAGCGGCTTCCGCCTGCTTGTGTGGACACGCGAACCGTTTATGGCCGACATCACCACATTCAAAACATTTAATCTGTCCTGAACTAGCATAAACCATGTAGGCACCGTCACCATGCTTCACTCTGAAGGACACCTCCAGAGTCTGAGCAGGTGAGTCTAAGAACATGAACACCTGCCTCCGCAGGGACTGAACATGCTTCAGTTTAGGATCCTTACATCCTAAACTCACCGTTTTAAATCCGCTCGCAAACTTGCCGAATCTACGGAGCTCGTTCTCTAACAGCTCGTTCGGGATAAACGGCGGAACACCGGACACGGTGATCCGCGTGGACGGAGCTGACAGCGGGGAAACCTGAACAAACAGCTGCCTGATGAACACGCCGCTCTCTATCAGCTGATAGACACGCGGTTCATCGTTCAGAAACACAACGACAGCTTTATTCATCCTAGACGCATAGGAGACATTATCGTGACCTACCTGCTCACCGACTGCCAGCAGAACCTCCTCCACCGACACGGTGCTATCCGGCGGGACGATCCGCACTCCCTGCCGGAGAGACGGAGGTGGCGTCTCGGCGGACGCCATTCCGCCCGAAAACACGCCGCACAAAACCACCGATCACACAGTATATTATCCGCAAAAACCAATAAAGAATCTTACCTGATCATGTACAAAGTACAGAAGAAGAAAATGAGTGAAAAAGTCCAACAACAAGGATAGAAATCATTCAAAAGTCCCGCCACTCGCTCTGCCGACACCACGCACCCACACTCACACCCACCGGAACCGGAAAGGGAGGAGAGGAGAGGAGAGGAGAGGAGAGGAGGAGAGAGGGGAGGGGAGGGAGAGGAGAGGGGAGGGGAGGAGAGGAGAGGAGAGGAGAGGGGAGGGGAGGAGAGGAGAGGAGACGAGAGGAGAGGGGAGGGGAGGGGAGGAGAGGAGAGGAGAGGAGACGAGAGGGAGAGGGGAGGGGAGGAGAGGAGAGGAGAGGGGAGGGGAGGGGAGGGGAGGGGAGGAGAGGAGACGAGAGGGGAGGAGAGGAGAGGAGACGAGAGGGGAGGGGAGGAGAGGGGAGGAGACGAGAGGAGAGGGGAGGGGAGGAGAGGAGAGGGGAGGGGAGGAGAGGAGAGGAGAGGAGAGGGGAGGGGAGGAGAGGAGAGGAGACGAGAGGAGAGGGGAGGGGAGGGGAGGAGAGGAGAGGAGACGAGAGGAGAGGGGAGGGGAGGAGAGGAGAGGAGAGGGGAGGGGAGGGGAGGGGGAGGAGAGGAGACGAGAGGGGGGAGGAGAGGAGAGGAGACGGGAGGAGGAGGAGAGGAGAGGAGAGGAGAGGGGAGGAGAGGAGAGGAGAGGAGAGGGGAGGGGAGGAGAGGGGAGGAGAGGAGAGGAGAGGGGAGGGGAGGAGAGGAGAGGGGAGGAGAGGAGAGGAGAGGAGAGGAGAGGGGGGAGGGGAGGAGAGGAGAGGAGAGGAGAGGAGAGGGGAGAGGGAGAGGAGAGGGGAGGGGAGGAGAGGAGAGGAGAGGAGAGGAGAGGGGAGGGGAGGGGAGGAGAGGGGAGGGGAGGAGAGGAGATCAGATGTTCTGTTCCTCGGGCTGGTGACGGTTATCAGAGAGAAAGTTACATCTCTTCTGTTAATCTCAGAAAGCATCTTTATCTGATGTGTACTTGGACTTTTTAGTTTCATCTATCTGCTGACACGGATGGGGCGGGGCTTATGACCTGTACTGCAGCCAGCCACCAGGGGGCGATCCAGGTGTTTAGGCTACACTTTTGCGGAGCTGTCATATTGGCCATCTTTATATTCCCCGAATACAGCTCCACCAATTTTTCACTTGTGGTCTGAAGGCAGTCGCGTCGGTTCTTCTGGTTTGGCGTCAGTCGTGCTGTTCAGGGGCTACACTGCAGCGATCGGATGGTTTTACCACAGATGGTTTTACAAAACCACATCCAGCCATCACAGCACCGTTTTTCGGCCAGTGAAAGATGGGAATCGCGGATGCATTAACAGTGGTGACGGCGACGCCAAGCTAAGGAACGAGCCTGTAGCTCTAGTTCAGGTACAGAGCTGAAGACAGGCTATGGTTTGACCTGGTTATGGGTCAGTGTTTCCTTCCTCTCAGAATCAGAATCAGAATATTTATTTGTACCTGTAGGTAAATTTGGTTTACAGTGAGTGAGTCATCTCGTAATTGTGAACACAAAAACAACACAATACAAGAAAAGACAAAGTGACAACAGTGCTTCGGCTAAAAAGGGCAGGAAGAACGGCCGTATTGATAAAAAAGAAAAAGAACAAGATAAGTTAAAACATCAGTGGATAAAAAGCCATAAAAGTAATAAAAGCCATAAAAAATATGTCAAAACCAAGCCAGAAAGTGCCATTCTTTAAGACAAGATAAGTGAAACAGCGAAAGAAATAAATACATAAGTTAAATTGCAGTTTCTGACTTGTTTCCAGTACTGACGGCTGCTGGTATAAAGCTGCTTTAGTACCAGGATCCTCGGACCTGATGGGAGCAGCTTAGATTCACCATTAGGAGGCTGGGAGTCGTCTCTTATAATAGACTCAGCTGTCCTCTGTAGCTGGTTGGCATACAGGGCTTCTGGATGGAGCTGAGACTCTCCCATCAGCTTGATCGACCATTTAACAATTTGATTTAAGCTGTTTTTGTTTTTTAGGGACATGTTTCCAAACCATGAGATAAGACAAAAAGATAAAACTGGTTCTATAAAAGCAGGATAAAAAAAGGTCAGCGGGGTCCTGTCGATGTTAAAACTGGACAGTTTTCTCAGACAAAACAAGAGCTGGCGCTTCGCAGTTTGCCTCAAAATGTAGTTTATTGTCTATGACAGTTCCCAGATATTTGTAAGTGTCCACAGACTCCACTGTCTGACCTTTTAAAACTGTTGCCTCTTGGTTGGAAGCTCTGTTCTTCCGGAAATCAATGATCATGTCTTTTGTTTTAGAGATATTCATCTCAAGGAACGACTTATTGCACCAATCCAGAAAGTCCTGAACAACTGGGCCGTGGCCGGTGTCTTTGTTTTTCAGCAGGCTGACAATAACTGTGTCGTCTGCATACTTTAGGATGGTTCTGTCCTCTCTGCATACTTTAGGATGGTTCTGTCCTCTCTGCATACTTTAGGATGGTTCTGTCCCCTCTGCATACTTTAGGATGGTTCTTCCGCTCTGCATACTTTAGGATGGTTCTGTCCTCTCTGCATACTTTAGGATGGTTCTGTCCTCTCTGCATACTTTAGGATGGTTCTGTCCTCTCTGCATACTTTAGGATGGTTCTGTCCTCTCTGCATACTTTAGGATGGTTCTGTCCTCTCTGCATACTTTAGGATGGTTCTGTCCTCTCTGCATACTTTAGGATGGTTCTGTCCTCTCTGCATACTTTAGGATGGTTCTGTCCTCTCTGCATACTTTAGGATGGTTCTATCCTCTCTGCATACTTTAGGATGGTTCTGTCCTCTCTGCATACTTTAGGATGGTTCTGTCCTCTCTGCATACTTTAGGATGGTTCTGTCCTCTCTGTATACTTTAGGATGGTTCTGTCCTCTCTGCATACTTTAGGGTGGTTCTATCCTCTCTGCATACTTTAGGATGGTTCTATCCTCTCTGTATACTTTAGGATG